>CAJNDT010001289.1:0-65000 GCA_905221615.1 Symbiodinium sp. CCMP2592
AGCCATGAGCACGCGAGAGCACAAACAGCTTTGCAGGGGGGAGTGCTCATGTCATGGAAGGTCTTGCTCAGGATGCCTTGTCTATTTCTTTCATGTCCAAATTGCTCACAATCTTGACCTGCGCATCCTGTGAACTGACCTGAACAGCAAGGGAAATATGCCGCCGAATCTGCAAGTGCAATTCTTTGCATTTGGCGCATCGTCGCTCAAGGCCCAAGGCACCAGCCCTACACAGTACATAATTGATGTCTGGTCGAGGTTCCAGGATCGCCGACACCTGCTCGACACCCACTTTTTCAAGACTCGCAAGGTGTTGATTCAGAGATTTCGCTTCTCTTTTTGGCAGAGTGCTTTGTGAGCCCGGCGTTTGGTTCACAGTCTTTGTCTACGGCATCTCCACTACACCTGTTGCAGGAGCGAGCACCTGCATCTCCTTCAAGACATCGATCCGAACCTGAGCCCGCCAAAGCGCTGCCAGCACACCCAACAGATCGAAAATCTCTGCCGCGACAATACCAGCTGGATGTGTGTGGAACTCTAGTCAGCTCCTGGCCAAGATCGTCTTATCACAATCTTCTTGATTTTTTGACCTGGGCTCCACAAGAAGCTTCTATGCCCGACAAAAGAAGACGCGGCTGTCTTGGTAGGACGAGAAAGTCTTCCCGCGAGGATCGGCGGCTACTCCAGCACCGATCACGCACTCACGAGGATGACCACGCAGTGCCTTTCTGCTGCCAAAGTCGCAATGGCCACAGAGACCTTGCTTGTCGGAAGATCTCGGCCATAACGATCAAGGCACCTGCCGGATCCTGCAGCTGGATGCTCTGTTTCTCCCGCCGCCACCGCCAGCAATCACAAAACTTGCTGCTTTCTACATTCTGATGCATGTCCTGCTTGCCAGCTTTCTGCATCAGTGCCGGTGCATAGTAGACCTGACGTGACTCGAAGCTCTTGGTATCACGCCGCTTGGGAGCTGGCTGACTTCATGATCGACCCCTGATGCTTCTTGAGATCATGACCAGGATTGCCGGACCTCCGGCATCCTGCTAGCAGGAATCAAAGATGCATGGCCCGCAGACTTGTGCTCGAGCCACATCGTCATCAACCGTTCAGAATTGCAGCAGCTTTCACAGTGTCCTTGTAGCTGTCCCGCTTGAACTTCTGGTTGAGGCACCCTGTGATAGCCAATTCCTCAAGTTGACCGTGCACCATTCCAAACTATCGGTCGCAGTACTGAATGCCCGGAGCACATGTGAAAAGGTGCATAGCTGGGCGGTCCCGCCTGGCTCAACACCTGCTGATCTGCTTTCTTCAGTCGGCTGAACTGCCTCGAAATCGTACGTGCGGCAGGAAGGAAAGTTCATCATACCTCACTACCCTGCTTGCCTCAGAACTTCTTGGTTGTCACCCTGCGCCATGAGTACCTGGAGGCGGTGCCACAAGAACCAGCGGCTTCCAAAAGTTTCGCAAACATGAGTAGAGTGATCAGAGCTCCAGCCAATCTGTCTTTGATCCAAGTCACCAGTCGCATTTTGGCGATGGCACCAGAGCCCGTGGGAGCAGGGCCGAGGCGCTGCTCCATGTTGCCCCAGCGCCAGACGAGGTACTCCTAATAACCAGACTAGGCGCTGAAGTTCTCAGGTCTCGCCCGACAATGCCCGACAGATCTCAAGCAGGATCTCTGTGTCGAAAGTCCTCAAAGACTTCAGTCTCGGTCTTGGGGCCCAGATTCCACACCTGGGTGTCTATAGAGCCAGGCGATGCATGTCTTCACTACTGTCAGTTCTCTCGCAAACACGCATAAACTCACAAACACGTCTTGCAGCTTTAGTTTCTGAGCTCCATACGTACTGGCTAGTATGTGGCGCAGATTTCTTCTGCCTAAAGGCATCCTCTACGGGACACATTTGAGCATGCCTGTCACGGCATGGACTGTACAGAACAAAGGTGACTTGACAACTGGATGCCATCATCGTCGGGGAGTTTCTCACAGCCTTGACTTCCGTTCATGCTCAGTAACCAAAACGCCCCCATCGTCCGACGGACTCCGGCTGCTGATATTTCGAGGGCGCAAGGGCCTTTCTGCAAGTCGCAGGGATGTGCTGCTGTCCTTCTCGTGGCCATCCGATCGTCGTCGGTAAACCACCTTCACCGTTTCGCCGATCTCTCTCTGGTCCAGGGCCTCGAAGATGTCATCCAGATTACTGACTTTCTTCCCATCAATCGACAGGATCTCGTCACCCAGCTGTATGCCCCGCATTGTTTGAATAGAAGGTCTGAGACCCGCCTGATCTGCGGGGCCTTCAGGCTCTAGAGCCATAATGAGGGCTCCCTCGATCGGACGCATCCGCTGACGGTACAGCAATCGTGACAGCTGCTGTTTCACGTGGTCTTGGGCCATGTACAAGCCCAAGTACGGCTGCTTAGCAAATCCATATTTGATTATCTGATCCACGATTCGTGTTACAGTATCCACGGGGATTGCAAAGCCCACTCCGGCAAAGGCTCCAGAAGGGCTTGCAATCATAGTGTTCACACCAATGAGGCGGCCTCTCGCGTCAAGCAGCGGGCCTCCGCTGTTACCCGGGTTAATGGCAGCATCCGTCTGCACGAGCCCACGCAGCATGCGCCCCGAGATGCCACCTCGACACCACATCAACAAGGACACGATATGACAGGATGAAATCTAGGGCTCTCGGCTTCTTACAAACAGAGAAACAAGATAAACATCAAAGAAGGCTGAGTAAACGTGCTGTCGTGCCACGCATCTCCCGACCGAGACCACTCACGATGCCGCTGGTCAGTGTCTGGTCCAGTCCAAACGGGTTGCCGATCGCAAAAACCTTTTGACCCACCTGAAGGCGGCAGGAGGAGCCCCTGTCGAGAGCTTTGATTTCAAGCTCATCCGGCTTCTCAAAACGCAGCACCGCCAAGTCAAAGTCTGGCTCATGTCCGACTAAGAATGCTTCGCGGGATGTGTGATCAGCAAAGACGATCATAGCCTTGTCGGCATCTTTGATCACATGGTAATTGGTCACGATGTGCTTCGAATCCCACATAAACCCGCTTCCGGTTCCCTGTGGGATGTCTTGCATGTCTACGTTCGCCATACCGAAAGCGCCTCGAAGAAGGCTCTTGTCCTGTACAAAAGTACTGATGTGCACTACAGAGCCACTACAACGTTCGAAGAGTGCCACGGTTCTTTGCTCGTCCCCGGACAGCTCGTGGCTTCGATCATCGGCCTTCACCGACTTTGCCTCGCTCTCGCTTGCTGTAGCGGCCGTCAAGGCTGCGACCGACGCCAGCGCAAGGCCCAGCGATTTCCTGGTGCCGAATTTGAACTTGTCACCGGCAGAAGCCCAAGGCAGCCCTGGCAGCCCAGGCCCATCGAGCATCTTGGAACTTGTCGAGAAAGGAGACATCCTGCCCCGGCTCAAGGCAGCCAACCTGGAGGATGCTGACGAGCTGGCACCAATTGCGTCTGGGAGGACGGAACGTGCAGCAGGTCGGAACGAGCTGATGGCACTTCGTCCAACTCCTGTCACTGCCCTGCGGGCAACGTGCAGGCAATGATGCATTCGATTTGCCCTATCGAGACTTCCAAGCCAATACTCTGGAAGGGGACACGACTTGTCAGGGCCAACATGACAGCTCTTGCTATCCTGTGGTTGGTGGAAAAACAGCAGCCAGTCGTCTCAGCCAGCCCAGCTCAAAAAGGAGTTCACAAGTTTGAATCCTAAGCTGCCTCTTCTTCCAGTTCTTCCCTGGGGCTGGCGCGACTGCGAAGGAATCGATGAAGCTGCCGAGAACTTGCTGAGGGAACTTCAGCACAAACTTTTCGCATCCTTTCCATACGACACTCGGTGGCACGGAGCCTTGCAAACAGCATGGATGCATGCCATGCCTTGCAAAGGAGAAGCTTCTGCTCCAGCCAAATCCGCGAACCTTGAAACGGCCAGTCTGAAACGTAGGTGAATTTTGCAAGTGCCGGCTACGCACGAAAGTCGGATAAGGGAAGTGACCAGTGAACGAAGTAGAAGGCAATGTTACTGGCCTCGCCAGCGGCAGGTTGACATGCAATTTCTGCCAGGAGCTTCAGTGGCACGTGAGAAAAACACTTCCAGCGGTTGTCGACGTAAACAGTGAATTTAATGAACTTGTGGGCAGTATTCATCCTGAGGCGCTAGCGGACTTTTGGTCGGAAGCGGCTCCAGCTAAGACAACCTTTCGGAAGGCCTTGAACAAAGCCTGGCGTTCATGCGCGCTGCTGCGAAGAAGCAAGCACCTATCCGGCCCTCGAACTTTCAAAATTGGGGCCACCACGCCAGGAGGAGCCTCTGCTTGCACCAGCCAGCCTCAGGAGTTTTGGCGGCTGGAATCCGCGGCAAGCACGCGGTACTTGCCAAGCTCCGTGCCCATGTTGTAGTCCAATTTGCAGTGTGTGAACCTCACAGACGCACATACTCACGCTCAGGCGCTGCTAAAGCCGGCCCGAAGCATTGCGAGTCATCCTTGACTGGCATGCTAGTTAGTTCGCAAGCGGCTAGCCCTCGCCCAGCTCTGGACCGTTTTGTGTTATGCGGCATTTGAGCCTACCGCCTACCTGTTTGGATCCAACCTCGAGCTGCCAAGCAGCTTGATGCTCTCTTGCATTTCGGTGGAAAGCCCGGCAAAGGAAGGCAAGGCTTGAGGGCATCGCTCCAGCACCTTGTACGCATTCGCACACACTCGGACTGCAAGCTGTCTCGAGTCCGTTGGACTCAGGAGCTGGCATAGCTTAAAGCTACGTCGTGGTCGCCGATGGGCTCGCCGTTTTTGTAGCCAGCGAACCTGGAGCTTCGAGAAAGCTAGGAGCCATGCTGCGCTATCAAGCGAAAGCATCAATCCTAGCCATTCAATCCTTGCCACTTCAGCAATTGTGAGAAATCTGAGGAAACGGCTCTCCCACACCGACAATCGGGCGGAGGATGTCAAGCTTCATGACATCGTGCACGGTCATAAGGACTAGCCTTGGACAAACCATTCGTATGGTTAATTTCCCCCGCAGTGGTAGATCTCCGTCTTCCGATATGAGTTTGGATAGCCAAGAGGCATTGCGAGTGTTCTTTCGACATCGTGCGGGCCCCCAGCCTGCGTGCGACATTATGTTTGCACACAGGCACAGGATGCTATCAAATGTTTCAGTGCTTGAAGGTTTCATCCTGCACCAGTAGGCTTGGTTCTGGCGGCTACCACGACACAACGCACACTTCCTGGGGCTTGTTGGGATTATTCGGGTTCCTGGCGCGCGGAGCTCGAAAGCCAAGCCAAGGGTCACACAGAGTCACACAGGTCTCTCCAAAAGTTGGCGCTCCCACAAAGGGGCTACGGCCATCTTCACTCCATAGTGCAGTGACCAGCTGGCCAAAATGTGCTCGTTTCATACATGAAAGCCTTGAAAACCACAAAGCCCAACGCATAGATTCTATATTCTATGGTGAATCGCAATTGCACCTTCAGCTGCTCTTGATTGACACACTGCCACAGCAGCCAAATTAAGTGATTTGCGCAGGCAGGTGTGAACATCTACTTTGCAGAGGTTCTATGTCATCTGTGCTGTCATCCGGGAATTGGCGCTTCTTGGATATGTTGCCTGTAAATCAAGGGGTCCTTTTGCAGGTGATTCAACTAACTCCAACTTGCACCCGATTGAAACGACACAGAACATTCTCCTCCTTCTATACTAGTTCTAATCGCTAAGTAAGCCCTTGCTGAGAAGATGTTGTATGGACCGGTCTCAAGCCCTTGCTTCAACAGAACTCCACGAGGAGGAGATGAGAGGACATCATCCCCCTATTTCAGACTCCCATATGCTCCTACATATATCAATGGGTATCGAGTCTTCTTCTTCTTTTTTCCGGAGGCTGAGTTCCAAGCTAGATGCAGCAGCAGCTGCGCAAGCATTCTCCAGGCTACGAACAGGCGAAGCTGTTACGGGGAACGGCTGGGGCAAACGTTGCCCCCAATTTCTGTGACTGTGATCGAAACGGGGCACCGAAGGATCCGATTCAACCCTTCCTCCCGAGTAGCCAGACCGTTGCTAGACCTCTAACTTTTACAGATGCAACAGCCACCACGGCAGCTATGCTTGCAAGCACCGGCTGGCAACTGAACAAGCCGCGCCTTCTTAAGCAAGCCGGCTCCGACCTGAATATCTGCCAGCGCACATGTTCCACTTTCGGGTCGTGGAAAGTCTGCCGTCCCTCTTCGGTAAGTCAGACTAGTTTGTACTGGCTGAGGTCCGGACAAAGAGGCCTTCAATGGCCGCCCAGTCCGTCTTCTCGTAGAAGTTCTTGCGTTTTTTGTACTCGACCTGGCTGAAGATGAGGGCCATACAGGGTTTACAGAGCCTGGGGTCCCTGTCGCCGAACTCAAACTCTTTTGCGAGCCTCGAGCTCTGGCTCCTTCCAACAGAACAGATAAATCGCTTTCCGATAAGGAGCGATACGCAGCCGGAGCGTCCTGGAAGTGCGACCTGTTGCGCGGCTTCCAGTCCGTGTCTAAACCAAAGCAGAAGGACTCCTGAAAGAGCCGGCTCTTGTGCACCGACGTGTCCAAGAACTGCAAAGGCGGCTCCAGCAGTCCTTTCCGTCGAGATGCGTACGCATCAGCCAGAAGATGCAGAAGAGCGCCCCGATGGTGCGCTGGTACTCATCTTCACCTCAATCATGGCTGCAATGCTGCGAGGGTCCTACGCAGAGCTTGAAACCCTCGACCTAAAGACTGCTGGCATCTTGATCCGAGCCTGTTCGACTGGCTGATGTCGTGAGTGTAGAGATGGACGGCAACAGCACCCGGCCCTCACCATGAGGTGCAGCCTCCCGAACCACCTGACAAGCGGTCAATTCTACCACGTCGGCAAGATAAAACGCTTCAAGCTCTTCAAGCCGCAGACGCAGTACAGCCGCAGCTCGGGGAAGGCCGCCACCAAGTCGCTGTAGAAGTCCTGCTTGCCGAATGCAGGCAGCAAGCCCTCCGACATGGCCTGAAGTTTCTGGCACTGCACCTTTCAAATTCCGCCGAATGGCATCTCAAACATGCCGGATAAAAGCACAGCCGAGAGGATGATGATTGCCGTGAAGCAGTAGCATGGACGATGCGAGGCACCTTCGTCGTGTAGCTCGGACTTCGAATCTGCTCAGCGGCTCGACCTTCGCTGCGGAGTGATATCAGTCCTCTTGCAGCGCAGACTGCCGTTCACAATCGCACAAGTCTGAGCATTGTGCGGGCTCGAGTCCAGTCAGTGACTTTCCCATCCATGACCTTAGGTGACAGACGCAGCCCACTGGCGCAACCCAGTACACCTGCTGCACACAGATACCAGTTCGCAGCATCCAGGCCCCAGGCTCTCATGATGAGCAACTCATCCTTGCCACCTGAACACACGACTCTGTAAAGGCTCTGGTGCTGAGAGGTGGCCACAGGTGGATCGTGCTGAGAAGCCCGCTTACTGGCAACGGCTCAGGCGGGACCACCTGGCAAGTACGCCAACGACAGTGATATCAGCTGAAGCAGCTCATGTCGGTATCCAGTCACCTCACATGCTTGGCATTCTGAAGGCCTGCTTCTTGCTCTTGTCGAGCTGCATCGCCAGCGCTTCGTGCTTGGGCTGCTCGTCATAATGGCTCGGCCTGCGAACTCAACAACATGAACCATGAAGCGTATGTTGTTGCAGAAATCGCTTCCAGCTGGCACTGCTGGCACCTTCGGAGATCTTTTCGAGACTCGTACCTAAGGAATCACAGCAAAACACTGGGCTCACTGACTGCTCACTGACACAGTGTAAGCTTGACAACTGGCCGCGTGCAAAACGCGATTGCAGCCATTAACTTTTCGAAGGCACAGCCAAGTGCACATTAGACATCCTACAGCGGACTGCCCCCAAATAACATGTAGGCTAGGTGCTCAATCTCGGCAGCATTTGTCCATCCCCACCTGGCGCGAGAATTATTCAGAAGTGCTTTAAAGGCGGTGTCAAAAACGGCCCCGACCCGCCCGCCGCAGAAAAAGCATTTTATGTTCGGGAACACATCAAAAGGGTACAGCACACGGCGGTATGCAGACACTAGCTGATGGTCCTTGCCCGGCAGAAAAGAAGTCGCATCTAAGAATGAGAATGACTTATGCAAAGACAGAATGTGGGCACACGTAGAGTTCACAACATCGCCCAAACACAGCACTACTTATCTTGAACAGGTCGTAGTTAGGGTGCATCACAATACCAGGCCCTTGTGAAGCAGGCGCGTGGCCGGACGGGATTGTTCCATGCATATTGAACGGCATGTAATAGCGCCTCTTTTGTGCCGAACATCCCTGTGCAGGCTGGAAGCGTTGGCACTCGCGCAAGCAAGCATCCACTGGCGCTTTCTTCTGCGGCCGCCGAGGCGAACAATGGCCGGGGCACAACCGGAAGGCTCTCACGGAACGCAAGAAGCGAATGCCACCTCATGCGCAGACGTCGCGACCGACGTCGCGCGGGGGTGCACTTCGCACTGGTCACAAGATCTTGTTCCTGTACTCGTCGTAAATGCGAGCGACAAACTTCCCGCAGGGCCTACAACCAACAAGATGCTGAAGTGGAAGTCATGGCTCAGCACTCAGCTTGACAAAAAGACTACTGGCAATGATTGCCAGGTGCAATCGTCCCCCGCCTGTTCGCGGTCTCCTCTTCGAATACCTACAGACAGGAGATATTGGAGGCAGGTGTGCAAGGCAGAAGGATTTGATAATCCCGGTATTACAACCTGCCGACGTACAAATTGTCGCACCCCATCATGCCAAAGCGGTGCTTTACAGGCTTAGGCGCCTGGAGCACCGGCGGTGCAGATCTGGCAAAGCCACGTTTACCAGCATCTGCAAAGGAGCGAAAGCGGCCCCGCGCCCAGGCACTCGGATCCTGGGCCCAAGTAAACACCAAATGGTACGTGAATTACAAGCATGCAGGTTTGGGCATATTGCAACCAGCAAATGTGCTATCGTTGCAGACATCAAAACCTCGGCGGAATCTCAACACCCATACCCTACTAGGCCTTGTTATCCTATGCCTTTTGTTGACGGTATCCGCTCTTGAATTGTCACTTCGGTGCGAAGAAACGAGCAGCACCACAGAGTGACTAGCGAGCCCAGAAAGTAAAACTTACTAGTGCGACCATGATCCTTGAACAGAAACCTGCTCACCAGAAGCGGGGCTAACAGAGAAGCGAAGGTGATGTCAATATACGTCAGCTGGTCGCCAACGATGTAACCCTTCCCGTCGGGTCCGACTGCAGCATCAACACGCTTCAAGACGTCATCTATGGTGGCTTTACGTTCATCTCGCAGATCTGCTCGGTCCAGTTTCAAAGCAGAGCGCATGAAGGCTTTGATCGGGAAGGCGCAGGCGTTCAACAGACCTAGTTCGTGCAAAAACTACATCTCCGGAAAAGGAGAGGGCATAAGAGGGCAACTACATTGCACTCTCGCATGAACTTCGGACGTACCCGGTCCAGTGAAAAGTGTTTACTGCCACGGCGGCCCTGGGAAGCCGGCATCTCTGCACGAGCGGACATCTCTCATCATATGCGCCCCAGCAAAGCAAGGCCGTCCTGCACCAAGATGCGTAGTTGCACTGAAGCCACAGAAATCAGCTTACAGCACCTCGGACAAAAGGCCTAATTAAGTCAGGCAGCTCAGTCGAGAAGTCCTTTCCAAGGAGGTAGTAGTATGCCCAACCCTGGATTGCATGGCCAAGGTCGTTCCTTGGAGCTTGCAAGGGCGATTCGTTAATTGAAACTCCAAAGAACCATTGTGGCATTTATCAACGGGTGCCTTTGACAAAGCAGCCTGAAGAAAGCCGTGAATTCTGTCAGCTCAGAGTCAAGGCGAGCTCCCATTCAAGCGTCTTTTCAGTCTGCTTGAGCAATGCATCCGCTGCCTTGTTGCTCGTGGTGTACAAGCCATGCAGGTATCGCAGGATTTCATCGGAATTACCGATGTGGCTGCAGCTTTTCCTGGCTGGCTTGAGTGAATCGAGAAGAGAACCATTCCGGAAAGGAAGCCCTGCAACAAGTGGTCATCAGTCTAAAAATCACGACCCGCCGGTCCTGTCATTGAGTTGCGGCACCGACTGGCCAAAGAGCAGAATGTTCAGAATGCCGCAGTTTGTAGTCTCATCATAAGCAAGACCTCATATATGCATACATGAAGCGACACGAGTAAACGGCCTGTGTTGAAAGGACTCCCGCGACTACCACGGCCGTTCGGTTCGTGCTTGGCGCTCCTGGAACTCCAATCCCGGATCCGTATTGCCGAATTTCAAGACGACAGCTTCTGTCAGATTTGTCACACCTCGAGGGCCCTGATGCTGCTGTGGTAAGTTCCCGCGATCTGAAAACTCCGCTGCCAGGGGGCCCAGCAGGTCCAAACAGAAGCGGACCTTCTCACCAAAGTGGTTCACCGGCATTGCGATCAGCTCAAAGCGCTTCCCCGCATATCTCGGGTCATGTCAAGCTGGTGCGAGCTCTGGGCTGGCGGGGCCTATTGCGATTAGAAAGTCGGTACCAAATTTGGCTTCCATCTTGACCGCACATCAACAAGCTCAACAGATGCCAAGATCAATCCAATCGCCGCTTCGGTAGCTTGTTCCCTTTCATTGTAGGAGGGACGCCCACATACGCACGAATGCCCAGAAGTACGACGATCAGACTGGCCAGCACGACTCCGACTGACCATTGCGCCGCTGAGGCTGCTAAGCACAGGCAAGCCAGAACACCAAACACACTGAACTCGAAAGCCATCCTCGAGACAGCTTCTGGCTAAGGGAGGGCGCCGCTTGGGCAACAGACGGCGTTCCAGCAAAGAGAGATCAAATGCCAAGCATTCAATGTGACCTTCGTCCCCTGTCGTCTGCAGGTCTTCTATGCAGCCCCGACATGCTCAACAGCCCATGTTCAGCACCTGGTGAGAATCATGTCGTACTCGCCAGTAGCCAGCTGCTCCTCGGTGGGCGTGCAGCTCAGGCTGTGCAGAAATCTTGGTACGCGTGAAAACTTGCACAGCGAACCCGTGACTGGCCTGGCGACAGAATGTAAAATCCTCCGCCGACGGCAGCCCAATATACTGCCACCGCTGGTCCTGCCGATGATCCATCAACAGTGTTACAAAACGAAATGTCTGTGCTGGTGGGGTGTGAAGGGTCCTGTGGGTTCAGCACCTCACATCGAACCTCCATGATGGTGTACACAGTCTTCAAACCAGGAAAGGTGACCGAGAACTCCACCTGGAGGGAGGGTGATCAGCCGAAAATGGCACAGCTTCTGCCATCGGCGGCAAGATCTGGCCTCTTCCCTTGTCTCAGACCTGGTCACGCTGAGCATGTCCTTCTGCTGCTGCTCTGGGACACCGAGGCGAAGAAAAAGCGCCTCCACATTCGAAACTCTCCCGTCGTCTTCTAGCATTAGTTAAATTCTGGTCGGTGCCAGACTGCAAACTTCAAAGAAAGCTGTCCACCTCAGACACGGCGTCCGACCAATGTTGCATCGCTCGCATCCGCATCGACAAGGTTCGCAAGTTGCGGAGGTGCTGCACCCGTCCTCTGCCATTCCAGGAGGCGCACACAGCACCCACAACACGTGCAGGCGGATCTGACCCCACATAAATGTAAAGCACTTGAGGGTGCAGACTTCAGGTGAAGGGGGGGACTCCTTGCTGCTGCTTGGTCTTAATGATCAGCACATGCCTTAGCTAGATCGCGAACGATCTGCCCCAGGCCTGTCGCAGTTGCAGTGCCGCTTCTCGAAGCTTTTGCCGAGCTGCTTCTGGCTGAGCAAGTTCGCTTCAAGCCAAACCTTCACAACCTTTACCTTTCGTACCAGCTGTCCATCAACGACCTGGATTGTAGATAAAGACTTCTCGTAGACCTGCATCATGTCCGGCAAGAAGTTCCATAACGACTGCAAGCTGCCGATCCGACTGAAGAGGCCTCCGAATAAAGCTCCACGAAGCTCTGCCAGGTGAACTCACTGAGATCAATACCTGGCTGTGGCCAGGCATCAGCACAGAGCAACAGCTCCAAACAGGCGCCAAACAGGTCCGGGACGCCATGCTGGGAAAGGAGCTGCATAAGCTCGTCTTCCTTGTTGTTCTCTACCTGATTCCCGCATCTCTCCGAGAAAAGCTAGCCAGCTAGCCTTCACTCCGCTGCTTCTTTCCACTGGGAGCCCCTGCAGGCACCCAGGTCCACCTGTTGCATTCAAAGAGCTCAGCTCGTTACAACCCAACCACTTGATGCCCCTTGGTTTGGACCCTTTCTCCCCTGCGCGAAACACGGCCTCGTCTTGCCATCATCGGTGCTGAAGTCCTCCACTCACACCGAGGCATGGTCTGGCTTCTGTGCTATCGTCCAGCCTGCTATGAACAGGCTCCATGCTGACACGAAACGGATTCGCTCTTTTCGCTGCCCTAGACGGGCTGAACAATCAAGACGTGTGCACTCCTGGCCCGCCGGCAGACCCATGCTCACGAGCTCCTTTCGCGTCTTGTCCTCTTCAAGAGATGGAGCAAGACACCGGACACTTACAAGCAACTTGGCTCGCATGGAGTCCAAATCAAACCTTCCTTGATGGTCACCACAACGCTGTGCGTCTTGTAGGTGGTTGTCATGTCTGGAACCGTCTCAGACTCGGCGCTGTACTCTTCGTACTTGTACGCCTTAGTGCTGGGCGACATGGTGACAGCGCACATCTTCTTTGGTAGCATAAGATGCCGCGGTGCGGTTGCCATTACTTTCACGACCAACGACAGCAAGCAGCGAATGATGAATAGAGGCTTGAGCTTAAAACGCGGTAAAGCGCCACGCACTCTTTCTCGCGAACGGGCGTGCGCGGCTTGTGGCAAGTTTAATCCACTACGTCAGCGGAGTCAGGACTGTTCTTCCTTCTGCGCCAGGATCTTGTCCGCCTGCAGGCTGGGACTGAGAGAAGACAAAGCTGGCGCAAAGCAAGACCGTGGGGCTATAAGCAGTCATCATCTACACATCACGGCGACACGAAGAACACATGGAATGAGTCTGATGATGGCCTTCTCTATGAGTTCTGACAAGCCCTCCTTGGAGCTCAGCTCTGCCAGCTCCAAAGGAATTTGGTGGAAATTCTCCAGTCGCCCGCGGCGCTCCGCTTCGCTCTGCACCACGCGAAGCTCGGGCGAGCTCGCTGCTGACATCTCCGCTAGGTCATCCCAGTCGAACAGACACGCATCTGTTGTCGGGCCCCACGGGGACAGGTCCACTAACCAGACACGCCGCCTGGGTGGTATGTCGACATACACGTCAAAGACGTACCGCTTCAATCTGAAGCGTTCTTGCATCTTTTGCTCAAAGAACTCTTGGATCGCAGCCTGGATGGCTTCGACTTCTTCTTTGTTCATCAGGTGCTCGAAGAAGCAACCCGTTTGACGCTGAGAAATTGCAAGGAGGTCGGTGTCCTTGACAAATGCTCTGAACTCGCTGGAATCGTGGAGTGAATGCCAACGTCGCAACACCAGGGTGAAGTCATCTGGTCGTCTCCGTGCGGATGGCCCGCAGTGGTCGAAGGCATGGCACAAATCATGAGACACGAAGTCGGAGGCCTTGAGCAGCGTGAAGACTTCGGCTGGGGTAGTACACTTTAAGCTCCCATGAATCCAGTGGGCATCCTTCGGTGCACTCCAGTTGAGCTTCGGCAGGACTTGTCCATTCAGACGCGAGATTGCTGAACGAACCGAATCCTCAAGCTCCGGAAAATCAAAAACTCCCTCCAGATCCTGTGCTTCATCGGCAGAATCGCCACCAGATCCCCAGCTACCATCGCTTGCCCCATCCGAATCTTGCGGCTTCGAGACTGGAACATGGATTCCATCAGCCAGGAGGTACTTGACGAAATTCTCGGAGAGTGGGAGGATCTCGCTCTTGAAGGTCACGTCCCTGAACCTCGGGATATCTCTGGACACATCTGCAACCTGTACTGTAGGAGGGACTAGCCCAAGAAAGACTTTGGTTGCTGCCAGAGCACGTGGGAAACCAGGAGGCGAACTGACACGCCAAGACCTCCTCTTCCACCATAGTCTCTTCGACAGCACCATCCTCGTGCTCCCCAGATTCGTTCAGGTCGATTGCCATGGCGTGGCTACTTGTACTCCAGTGGGCACTGTGATGACAGGCCTGCTTGGTAGACGACCCTTTGTGGAACACCGCAAGTTACTGACTAAACTGCAACCTGTTCTCGTGCATGCCTTTCGCCGCAAACGGCCTGATCTCAGCCATCCGACAACCAGGTGCTTCAACATTTCAGCCAGGGATGTCCAATGATTAATATGCTTGGTCCTGTCGCGTCACCCTGAAACGGGTACGCCTTCAAGCATGTAGTGACTGTAGTGCAGCCAGTCCTCTCAGCATGTATCCCCTGCCGCCGAGGCACATCTTTCGCGACGTGAAAAAGACTGCCTTGGGCCTGAATGCAACTTCGATGGGTCATCCGCCCACGCAGCAAGACTTCACGAACACTTCACGAATGCTAAGGCTTCGACACCTGCCGAGATCGAAAACTTCTGTTCGAAGCACCGCTCCAGGGCCTGGCCGGGTGCGTGGACTTCACATTTCTTGTATGCTGACTGAATTCGAGTTCCAGCAAGTTTCCGCAACTTCGACCTGCTTCCAGCTTCCCTGGTCCTTGAGCCTCATGACCTCAAGCAGTGAACCGAGCACCCGAAAAGTTGAAGCAAAGTGGATTGAACGGCTTAGTTCCCCACCATGGCCAACAGTTGATTTCTCTCCCGCTCTGTACCTGCGTCGGTCATCCTCAGCGTATGCGAGGGCAACGGGCTTTGTACGCGTCACGCGCCGAGTGCCCTTGGCTGGCCCAAGGCGAGCGCTCAGTCTTTATCCTCAGCTCCTGCAGCCGGCCTTCGTTGTTGCGAAAGCCTCAGAGCGCTCTTCTCCGGAGGGAGTCCGAAGGACTTTCGTCTGCACCGGCCGGGAAACGCAAGTGAACTCGCACGAGTTCGACGAAACGTTGCAGGGTGTTGCCCCGGAGCTGCAAGAAGCACCTTGAGAGATGATCCATAAGAGGCAAAGTTTGCCACACCACAGATAACAGTGCTGAGCGCAAGGGTCAGTGCTGGGTTCCAGGCTTTTCTTCGATTACCACGGACTCAAAAAACTTTTGCAATGGCTTGGTGTTGCCCTGTTTGCACGTGCAAGCCGCAAAGCATCTCCAGCACATGCTGAAAATTTTAGCAACTGTCTCGCCTTGCCAAATTTGGACAAGTCTACCTGATACTGCT
Source organism: Symbiodinium sp. CCMP2592 (assembly GCA_905221615.1). Classification (NCBI taxonomy): domain Eukaryota; class Dinophyceae; order Suessiales; family Symbiodiniaceae; genus Symbiodinium; species Symbiodinium sp. CCMP2592. The sequence goes on from CAJNDT010001289.1 coordinate 15,334, forward strand.
GCAAGAGGTCTTTGAATTCTTCATAAGACCTGAGACTCAGAGACGGCTTTCAACTTGTCGTGAGGCAGGCACGAAAACGAGCATGTGCAATCAAGCGGCAATCTGTTTGCTACGTCCTGTGCACAGCAACGCTCGTGCTGACGACTCCATCTTTGACATGGCTTTCTTCAGATGTCTCTTGACACACTGCGCTGTTTGATTTACCTTTCGCGAGCATGATGCGCTCCCTGAAGTACAATTCCGTCTGGCTACGACGCTTGCAGCATGTGTATACGCAGTGCAGGTTTTGTCCTTGGCTTGGGTTTCGTCGACGAGGCTTAGAAGAGGCCGCGACTCTTCACCCTTCTGCTCGTTGGGGTCAGTCACCTGTTTCAGTCTCACTACTCATTACGCCGTGTGGCGGGCAAGGCTACGACGAGGAAGCAACACGGACCCGTGCACCTCCGTGAAGGCATCCAGGTAGAACCTGTTCTGACCTTCAGCCACTCGTTGCAGCATGGAAAGGGTCGAATGAGCCGCATTGCTAGGCTGAAGCGAATTCGGGCGTCTGTCACCATGTAAGGTCATGCTTTTCGGGCATTGAAGATGTTGCAAGACAGCTCAGAAAAGCAGGATGTCCCCCGACATGTCGACAGTGAGTCGATGCGAAGACACACAAGATGACGCAGTAGAGGGTTCGGAATGAGACTTGCCATTTCTGGATAATGAACTACTTCCTCCAGGGAGCCGGCTGCCCAAAATCAGCGGAATAAATCTCAGCGCACTGAGCTGCTGCTTGGCTTCGAGGGACAGGTGGACCATGCCTTCTTGCCTCAGGAAAAATTCATATTCAACTGCGAAATACGGAGATGTGGGCAAGAGTTCGTGCCTCGAGGCGTCAGCCAGCTGCCGAGCACCTCTAATGCCCCAAGTTTTTGCCAAGTGCGGAAGCTTGTTTGAAAAGGCGTGACAGATTATGAGAGATGGCGTGTGGCTTGGGTAGTGCAGCAAAACACAGGGCGATTTCTTAACCGTGCCTGCGCAGACCGGCCCGAAAAAGGCGCGGCTGTCACTGCTATTTTGCATGGACCTTGCAGGCTCTGAGCTGCTGGGCAAATCTTATGCGGTGCGATCGACACACAGCATGATGTGAATTCTGAGGCCCAGCAGCAGCCCGTTGACACTGTACAGTATTCCGTAGTCAACCTTAGCGAAGAGTCGCTCTAAGTAACGGAGGATACCTAGACTACTTAGGCTGTGCGACGGCAGCTGAGAGCCGGACTCCCACTAGGAGACCTATCGACGGCGACTGTGACAGCGCCCATCTGGCACGCGGTTAGCAGTGGAACAACTTGTGCTCAGAGCTCTCTCAGAATTCTTTCCGGCTGCAACATGTTGCAACACCTTGTTGTCTCAGGTATTGCTCTCGCATTTGCCGCTAGTCGGAGACTTCTTAAAAATGCATATGCTTTCGTGATTGCTCGACAGCTTGAAACGCTGGCCTGCACAGCAATTGGCCCATGCGGGTCATTGCATCGGGCGCGTTCCTCAGCAAGGAGGTCGGTCTAGTCTAGGGTCAAACGGCTCGCTGACTCGCAGCTGAGGCCCCTGCATGCTCGCGCCTTCTACCCCGCTTCCCATTATGAGGCCTTGCCGCACGCAGAGTTCCGAAGCAGCCCAGGTTACAGCTGCACAAGCTCTTTCACAGCACCACTCCCCTCATCGGCCGTGTGACGTGTGGGCCCTATAGATTTCTCTGTACGGGTGTCTTCAGCAGACTGTATCATTGCGCAGCAGCCGAACAAGAAAGCTAAGCGATGAGATGGATGACCTGTTGAGCCAAGGTGCCGCTGGTCGCGTCGTCCACCAACATGTGGGCTTCAAAATAGGCAAGGTGGCTCACGATCTGAGCAAACACGTACCGAGGCGACGTAGGTGTGCTGCGGTCTCAACAGGACTTCAACAGGTGCATGGCAGCAACGATTGACTTCTGGGACCGCGGCTTGCTCGTGCAACTTCTGCAACTGGTCCACTTTTATGGCGAACTTGGCCACGAATCGCTGCAATACAATTATATAAATGCGTTCGACTCTACATGACAGACTAGCAATTATCAAAAGATACATGCAGGAAAGCTGCCGCAGTGTCGACGCCAAGCCTGGTGCAGGAAAAACATCGACGTGCGCCAGAAACCCCACAATCCGCAGTCGGGCCAGTTGAGACTACTTTGTCAAGTATTTGCTGTGCCACATCTTGCTCGCAGGTGCTTGTATGGTCGGCGGCCTCCAAGCGAGGCAGCACGTTGGTGAGCCAACAGCTTCTGCCTGCCATCGAGCTTTGGCTTGCACACCGCACTGGTTGCGGATCTCCGAGCCTGAACTGATAAATCGTACTCGTTCGAGCGGCCGCAGACCATGCCTGATGACGAAACGTAAGCGCATCACAAGACAGTCCTGGTTCCAAGTGCTGGGAAGCTGACTTTGCATGTCGGTGCTCCCTCCCAAGCCCAAACAGCACTTGGGGCCGCCGAACCTTGCCATCGCACTTTTCAGGACTGTGATCTTCTCGGCTGCTCGGCTTTTTTTGTCTGCGGACGTTGACAGTAAGGGCTCCACAACCCAGGTCCCTGGGAATTGCCCATCGCGGCTCCTGTTCTTGACCGGCTGACTCGACTGTCAGCTACACATAGCATAAGGGCAGAAGCTGAAGCTGAGGGGCCAACTGTGAATGCAAAGCAGCTTCCCAGCTATTGCAGCATGTAGGCTACGCGGGCAAGGCAATCTTTCGATCCACTAGATGCTAGGTCTGGTCTCAACAGGTTGGCTTGCAATCAGTCACTGCTGGTCGTTGAGGGCTGTTTGTGCAGGCCAAGCTACCAAGCAGATCTGGCAGCTACATGACCGAAAAACCTGGTTATCTAGTTAACACGAGCCAACAGGTTTTGAGCCTGGGCTGACGATTCGACCCAGCGGTATGGAAATGGGCTCACCCGCATGTTTTGTCAGCATAGAATCACCTATGCTTGCCTCAGAACTGTTGCAGTCAGCTCGTGCTTGCCTTTTTTCTCGCGATCACGTGCGCTGCGAGAATTTGGCATCAGACCTGACTCACACATGCACAGTCACGGTTGCAGGATGTGCTCGAACTGCGTACTAGGCATCCCGGCTTCTGTGCTATGACAGCCCAGCAGCAGATCGCCTGAGCGAAGGGAGAAACACCATGAAGCTCAAGCAAGATCTGTCCCGACTGCCACGGCGACGATAACACAAATCTCAGGCTCGGCAATGCAGCCGTCGCCTGCAGGCGGCTGGATGGCATGCTGTGCCATGCTATGCTAAGCACAGACAGTGGTCGGCTTCTGCTAGAAATTTGACAAGAGCTCACGACTCGAGAGCCTCCGAGAATTTGGTGGAAGGTCTGGCCTCGCACAAGGGCACCAGTCACACCAAGGCTGATCTCTCCTACACCGAGGCCGACACGGCTCCACCAAATGAACACTCGCCCGGCCTGACAGCACGAGACACCCATGCGCCAACCACGCAGCGCAGACATGCCGTACCGCGCAGAGTCCAATCGGTCCTTGATGGGATAGGACATTGCAACCTCGCGATCCTGCTTTGCAGCAGTAGTGGCTGATCCAAGTCCCGACTATGAAACGGTGAGTCCAGTGAGGGCCTTTGCTTGCAAAGTCAACGAAGCAGCCGGAGAGTCAAGCCCTGACCTTGCGGGACATCTTCTGCCTGCTTGATAATTTCACGTTGCTGTCTCGATAAGTAGGGCAGAGAGCAAGGCTCATCCACCGGCACGAAAAGCCGGAAAGAGACCTCCCTGCGATTGTCGGGAAGGAGGCCGCCATTGTCCACCTCCAGCGCTCGCAAAACAACAGCGCATCCTGCAACTTGTCAAGACCACTCTTGTGTGGCCTCGGCGCCGGAGCTTTGAGCTCTGGAGATGCGCAGCTCTGTGACAACCTAGCCAAACAAGTCGCTTCCTTAACAACTGCACTGCACGCTTGTTACTTCTTTGGCCTCCAGCTCCATCAGGCGGAAAGCCCGCAGCACCTCCGCAGCGAGAGCGCTGCAGAGCGCAAAGACGACACCTGGCAGTGGCATTGAAATTGCTCGGCATCAATGCGCCATAGTTTTCTGGCAAGTCACCGAAAGGTTTCTGCTCGTCCTTGTCACAGCCAGTCACCGACAATTCAGTGCCTTAGCAAATGCAGCTGGGCCTCTTGTTTCTGCAGCCCGAAAGGCTCGGTTTCGGCAAACGATGCAGTTTGGTGATGTGCTTGCTCTAGGCCAGGCCACTGGAAAGTGTGCGGAATTTCCGAAGCAACTACGACTATAGTCGCAAGCTTCCATGACTCCCTGGCTGCTGGATCACCTTAACAAGGTTATACACCTCGCGGGTGGAACAACATTGGCGGCAGTAGACAAAGGCTATTTAAGCGGCTATTTACTTATTGCTCGCTCGAGTTGCAATGATGCAAACTTCGGGTTTGCTTGGACCTTTGGCATCGGCCAGCCCTGCTTACGTCACATACTCCGCCGAACCAATGCCACGTGGGACATTCCGTGCTGTTTAGAAACAGCGCGAGAGATTTGAGTTTTAGGGCTCCAGGGATGGGGGATGGTTTTGAACATGTCCGACCATCTGTCTTGTCCGCGTGAGGAGGTGAGACGTCTGCCAGTTGCAACCCTTTCAGGATTGTTGAGTACGATCTGCGCAACACGTCTTTCGACCAACCAGGTCTGAAGAACAAAGAAGTGCACCAGGCTGACCAACAAACATAGTAAGAGCAAGCGACTCGAACTCTTGCAAACAGGAGTGCGACGTAGAAATTAGAAGAGCTGTATGGCTATGGCTATATGTGGCAAGCATGGGCAGGCTCTATGTCATGACCGGTTCAGTTCCCCCTCGCGGAAGACGACTATCGGCTCCTAGAGCAGACAAGCGTTCTATGCCTAATTACGTCCGCTGCGGCCGCGCGCTCTGCCGATTCCCAGCCGAGTTCCGCGCGTTCCTTGAGATGTTCCTGTGGTCAACAGCGAAGCAGTTCGAGCAGATGTCACTCCGCGAGTTTGCATCAGGAAACCGGGCACGGGGCACAGAACAGACTTTCTTTGCAGGCACGCGCGAATCGATTGTATTCAAACTGGAAAAGAGGGGAATGTGATTCCCATGTCTGAGAGGTATCTGAAGAGCTCCGGACCTTGAAGACCAAGCAGCTCCTCGCCAAGTTCCGAGCTCTGCAAGTACGCAGCCCCGCCGAGCAGTGCGAGGAGAAGGCCCCAGTTTTGGTTTTCCAGATTTCCCCACGGGAAAGGCTTCAAACTCTTCCGAAGGAGAAATGCGACCTAGGCTGCATGATACTGCAGGAATGTCATCCAGAATGTCTTCAGAACCTCTCTACTACAAAATGCCCGTTTCGATTAGCACGATCATGACACGGGAGTCTTTCCATGTTTGCCTCGCCATAACCGTGCGCAAACGTTTCTGCTCGCCTTTCAACAGCAGCCAAGTAACAGTTGTGCGTTCTTTGACGCGAGAAGTGCTGTCGCGGGGTTCACTGGCATCCAAATACGTTGTGACTTGTCCGAGTCTGATACCCGCCAATCGGTAGCCCAAACGCTCATAGACTCCTCTGGCCTCTTGCTGAAACTTTGCGCCTACGACTCATAACTACAGTGCTTAGTGACTTTAGTGTTGAGTGATGAGCACCAAACAGGACACCCTGTTCCCGCCTGGAAGTTCGTCGCCTCCACCAACAAGACAAGCTCATCATAGCCCCACTCCTCGAACACCACTTCTTCTAGCTTCTCGACCAGCTGTCGACCGATACCTCTTCCCTGGCATTCCTTGCTCGCACGGCAACTGGTAGGTGGTCACGCTGTCAAATTAAGCACTGCTACCTATCCGAGTGGCAGAGGACACAGCCAAATCTGCCATCACTGGCCGCAGCACGGTCCTTGAATTTGGGGCAGCATGTAGACACATCCGCAGCATACGTCCAACTGAAGGGAAACAGACACGAGTGATTGAGTTTATCAACATGTTTTGTGTTTCTTTTGTTGGTGGGGAGCTCGGAGGCTAATGTGAGCATGCAGCTGTTCCACACTTCTGGCTTTCTCGGGACTGCAAGGCAAGGAGGACAGCGGTGTTGCTAATTCACTCTTTTGCTTGGCAGGCCTTAGCAGAGGGCATTCCAGCATTCCTCTACTTGTACCCCCCGCAGCAGCGTGCCAGCTCCGTCCAGCGGCTTGCACAAAGTTCGGCATTGAGAGTTCGACAGCTGACGCCTGTAAACCTTCCTCCATGCCTCCCCCCCCGAGCAGTTGGACTCGTAACTTCATACCAGCAGGGCCCGGTCTACTTGTACAGCAGACGAATCGATCATTGTCATGAGCGTCATCACGGCGTCCTCTTCACAGACGCGGAAAGCAGGGGCAGGAGGACACCTGCTCCCGCCTCCCTCGCGAGCCATCATCACGGCATCTCTATCTCCTTTTCTTTCTTTCCTTCCTAGCTCTACGGTGCGTGACGAAGGAGGGAAGCAGTCCACCTCCGGCCCCTCACTCGCGGTTCATCAGCGGTCGTATCCCCCAGTACAGGATGACACATGTACCACTCCTACTTTGCAACATTATGCAACATTAGACAGGTCCTGTCTCGACACACTACACTCTGCACTGTTCTGCAAGGCTCCGGCCAGGCTTGTCGTCCTACACGTGGCGTGAGAGCGTCCCCCTCCCCCCCCCGAACTGTGGGCTGTCCTCTAAGGAATGTCTCCTCCTTCGGGCCCTAGTAAACACTTTGCGAAACAGCGCATTCACGAGGGCCGGGCCAACACAACATGATGGCTGGTTAGAGCTGCAAAGAAATCCTCCCAGCTTCAACAAGCAGACTTCTGACGAAACATCGGGTGACACACAATGCAGTATTGCGTGGATCTCCCCCCGTAATGTTGTGGCTCATATGGCAGAGACTTACGAGTGCATGTAGCCTGGGCCGCTTCGAGTTCACGACCGAAGCAGTACACTGGTTTGTCTTTTCTGTCTTTCGCCAGGGCAAGGGTGAAGGGGTTTCCCCCTCCACCACACAGTCTGTCCTTCTTTCGCAAGGGTGAAGGATAGGGGAGCACTCTCTCTCTCTCTCTCTCTCTCTCTCTCTCTCTCTCTCTCCCTCTCTCACCTCCATTAGACCCTTGAGAGTGTGTGCAGACAAGCCTCTCTCTGCCACCATCAGATCGGAAAATTGGCAGCTCTTCATTTGTGAAGATGTTGAAGCATTTGACTTCGCACCCGACGCAACCCACCACTTTGGAAGAAGCGCTGCCTTCCGCCGTTCTGCTTCTGACCGTATCGTCAAGGATCGGCTTTGAACGACATGAACTCAACTTGGGCCCCACCTGATCCTCCGAAGTCGAACCACGAGTTGGCCTCCTTCTTCGGAGTCTCTGTCCTGGTAAACCGGCATGAATTTGGTGCGGCTCCAAAACACTACATCGTTTCAGCAATCTCACGGCCACGCACACTTGGAAAGTCCGCACGCGAGCTGTTGACCCCAAGCTAACAGGATCCTGCCCATCCCAAAAGAGCCGCCGAGGTGCTGTCGAAGTCTTGCCACCAGAAGCGTGCTGGGAGAAGGAGTAGCCTTGGACACGAGGCGAATGCTGCAAGGTCGCTGAGGTCACCACGCAATCACGGAGGCCGGCCCCGCACGGCAACGCCGGAAGTAGCCAGCCCGGAGTCGGAGGGGATGCTGAATTTGGACTAAGATTCTGATGGACGGGCCGGCTCGACAGTGCGAGTGACTCGGCATCTGTCTGCTAGGAGAATCTAGGAGATTCGATTTCTGAGCGCACGGCTTTTGGAAGTAAATGCGTACTCATCTTTGATTTCAGCCTTCTCTTGCTCCCGTGATGCTCTTAGCCAGTGCTTCTACCGAAATCCATATCCATCTTTAGCCCGTCTGACCGGCAAGGGTGTTCTGCACCGAAGACCCGACCTTGCTGGGCAAACTGAAGCGGAGCCCACCACTGAGCCTACCCACAGTGGAGAACAGTTAACACTTCTCCAGCCGCATCAGTCGTGGCCAGCAAAACCAGGACAGTGCTCCTGTTCTGCGTTCTTACGAAAAACCTGAATCGCACTCAAGCCAAGCAGCCGTCAAATACAGTTTCCGATAAGCCTGCACCTCTCGGCCGGCGAGCAAAGCGTAGTCCTCGTCCTTAAACTTCGGCTCGTCAAGCCATCCTGCACAGTGCTACACAGGCTCGCAACACAGGCACATGCAGGCACCCCTGTGCTCCGACGAGGGCCTTTCGTCCAGCGCAAGGAGCGCACTGCCACCTCGGCGGCTGGGCGGACATCCGCATCTGTGGCCGGCTCGATCCTTGGGCGAACAGTACCACTCCCAGACATCATCTTCTGACTGGCGCCTGCCGAGACGCTGAATCGTAGACGTCGTAGATGCACGTGGAAGTCGATCCTGCGGCACACCCCGACAATTGCCTTTTGGGGTGTCGCTGCGAGTGCAGGCCTTCCGGCACCGGAGGCCCTGCCACGCAAAAAGGCTGGCGGCCGAAGAGATGGACCAGGCCTGCGAAGCTGCGAACTGCCGCAGTTTGCACTCCTTCCCGGTTTTTGGAACGCCTGTTTCGGGCGGGCGCGCTCCGCTGCTGAAGTCCGCGAGCGCTGCGGAAGCCCCAACGGCACGGGGTCGCATAAGACTGGCCTCACCGAAAGCCCTTTCGGTATAAGCGCCATGAAGATAGGGAAATCACGAAGCTATATATCTCAAGTCAAGGATTACAACGATCCTTTCGGCACAATGTGAAGCTATCGAGCTTGATGGTGCGATATCTTGCTATCGTCAATTCTTGTCTACAAGACTCTCAGTCAAGCTCTGCTACTTTGTAACGGCTGCATGCATGGAAGCTGGGCGTTAATAACCATGCTGGAAACAAAGCTGCGCAGATGACATGACAAGAAGCACACGAGGCGTTGGAATGTCACCATTCACCGCCAAGCCTTGCACGCTCTGCTGAGTTCTGCCCAAAGTCCTGCTGCAAAATCAAGCGCACGCAACAATATACAATCTAAAACCCATAGTCTATTATATGTAATGTTTTCTATATATATATATATAATGTATAATAACATAGAATATATAATATACACTACATATAATATATAATTTAATGTACATAATATTCGACATATACATATATATATATATATATATATATATATTTCAACAGTGCTCGGACTTTTTATCCGAAGGAGCTGGAAGGCATCACGGTTGGCGCAGGCAGCAACGCGCTGCCGGAACGCTATTGTACAGCGCCACAAAACCTGGTCCGTGGACCTCTCTCCCGTAGGAGGATCCTCCGCCCCAGACTTTGCGTGGTGGCGGGGTGGAGGTGGCGAGCCGAAATCTTACGAGGCAAAAAGTCAATCTGTGAAAAGCGCGTGCTACGCTCTGCAAAGCTCCGCTAGGCACTGGGGGTATTCAACAGTGCTCGGACTTTTTATCCGAAGGAGCTGGAAGGCATCACGGTTGGCGCAGGCAGCAACGCGCTGCCGGAACGCTATTGTACAGCGCCACAAAACCTGGTCCGTGGACCTCTCTCCCGTAGGAGGATCCTCCGCCCCAGACTTTGCGTCAACCTCCAATGCCAACTGTCCCGGTTAGGAACAGCAACCTGGCACCGCCACTTGCCAAACCGACGCAAGTCGTCTTTGAAGGGCGGTCGTGGGAGGGGGCAAAGAAAACTGTACCAAAGTGGCGCGAGCATCGTCGATATAGATACGGGCAGTCTGGGCGTCCTTCCACCTCCCTTGGATCATTGTTCTGCCCAGACTCTGAGTTCTTTGGTAGAACTCAGTTGCACCACCACGCCTCAAGGAGTAGGGCAGAAAGTCGGGGGGGTGCAAACCGACACACTGTACCAGTGAGGCGAACTCACGGCGGAAAGTTGCCACGGAGTGGCCATATAGAAAAGAACTCGGGCGTACCCGGTCGAGAAGGAAACCCAGCACAGCAACGAGGCCAGGCTCTCTTAAAGAAAGTGACTGCTGTAGACCACGAGAGGTCTTTGAATTAATAATTGCAATAATGATTGTGCCCTGATCCGGGAAGAGGCGAAGATGGGTGATCCTCAAAGAAAGCAACTCCATTGTTCGCAGGAAAAAGGCGAAGCCCAAAAGAATAACAAGGGCCAAGTCCGGCCGGTCAATTTTGTACGCAGCCCCGGCCATGGCTTTGGCACCGAGCCAAGTCATTGGGTGAGTCCGCTGGGGCATGTGTACTCTCTGCCAGTTCCGTAGGTACAGTTGAGAAGTGAGGAGGTGGGGCTTGCAGCGAGGATAGAACCTTTTGAGCCCGCTAAGGGTCCATCCAGCCTGGGTCACCGTGTCACCTTCCTGGTAAAGGTGATTGATGTATTCTGCAAGCTCCTCATCCAAATCTTGCATGGACCTCGGAAGCCTGCCCCGTAGGGCGCGAAGGTATTTGAACAGATCTGCCACCGCATTCTCATAAGAGCGTCTGGTTTTTGCCGTGATCCCCAAGAACCGAAGGTGATCATTGCGGTTCATATTTCCGCGACGCACCATCAGAGTAGTTCCATTTGCTGATCGTCCAGAGGGTCATGGGGATCAAACCAGACGCAAGCGAGAGGCTTGCAATGCGGCGGCTCACTCTGTTCAATCTCTTTGAAGATGATCGGCCTTTTCCCAGGACGTAGAACGAGACCAGGGAGTCCAGGATACAGAAAAACCTCTTTCCAAGCTCATTGGTGCTGCGGGCACGGCGCCGAAGCTCGGTGAGGAAGGCCGTCATCTCAAGCACATTTATGTGCTGGGGCTCCCGCCAACGGTAGGAGAGCACGTCTCTCCAGAGCCACCGAAAGGCGGGGTACGGGCCCGGGCGATGCCCCATGATGTCGTCGCCCCTGTCGGTGAGGCGCACATCGCAGCCAGTGTGGTAGGCATGCCTCAGGAGCCATTTGAAGTGCTCCTTCTCTTCTCCTGCCTCCATCTTTTCCAGGAAGGAGGCGCACTGGGAGACCGCCCATTGGACGGCAGCGTCTTGCTGAAGGCCTTTCGTGGCACCACGGAGCTGGTGCTCCAAGAGGCGGTCGAGGTTGAGCGGAAGGGAACCGAAGGGCTCGGAGTAGCGCGAGTTCAGCTCATCGTAAACTCCCTCCGCCATCACCAAGCAGAGGGCCCAGGGGTACTCTGAGAACTCATCTTCATCCTCGTCCTCCCTTGGCAGCTCCAAGTTGTCGTGCCCAGGGCACTCTGGCCGGTGGAGCACTGCGTGAAGCGAGGGAGAATTGTGCAGAACACACAACCAGGTCTCTCTGGACCCACCGTGGCAGCAGGTGGAGAAGACAGAGTGGTACCAGCCTTCTCCTTGGAGAGCTTTTACCTCGGGGAGGTCCCAAAGGTAGGAGTAGTACGGGTGCTCCAGCGAAGCAAAGCGTCCCCTCCTGTTGGCCTCCGTGAGACCCCGAGCTGCTCTTTTCGCCAGGGCGTTGGCTTGCCGAACAGAAACCCCAAGGTGTTGCTTAAGGCGCGGCAGGCCTTCTGGGTGCCTGCGGTCTCGCAGCTGAGTGGCGCCATCCACCCAGTGCCCTTGCCAATCCCAGTAACCTGTGGTGCGGTCGGTGAGGAAAGTGATTCTCGTTGGCGACCAGTGGCTCCATAGCAGATCTCCGTCTGCCTCTTGTTCGTCCAGCCGGGCTTTACCGTCCTCTGTGCGGTAATCCCAAGTGTCCCCCGGGACGTCGTAGTCGAGAGGAGGTTGGGTCGAGATTCCCTTCAGGGCCACCGCCTTCGTAAAGGGAAACGCCCTGCCCGAGAACCTCTCTCCGAAGGCCGGGGTGTGCCACCACTTCCTCGTACAAGAGTCCGCGTGGGCCCGGGAGCATGCCAGAGAGCACATCCTCAGACCACAGCGCCGGGAGCACGGGTAGGTGCGCCAGGCCGGCTCCTGCATCTCCCTTTGGCAGCAGCCGCACAGGTTCTCATCGACCACCGGGTCAGGAAGGATTAGGGTCGCAGACTTGAAAGCCGTCGCCACCGAGCAACCGCCCCCGGTTGGTGAGGCGTCTGTGCAGCTAATCTCCCCAGAGATTTCCGAGGAGAGGTCGGTCTCCGCTAAGGCGAGGAGCCCCGTGAACACCAGGACCTCGTCAACCACCGGAAGCGGGAGTGCCAGGTGGGCCCCGGCCTTGCTCGAGTCCAGGACTCCGTACACCTCCTGGAGGACAGAATACATCGGGCGCCGGAAAGCGGCTGCAAAGGCTGCTTTCCCCGTCCAGTGCCGTAGGCAGTGCTCGGGCATGGTCCCATTGACCAGCAGTCCCATGCCGAGGCCGATCAGTTCCACGGTCTTGTCGTACGAGTGCCTGAGCACTCTGCTTTCTCCCAGGATTTCTCCTCCTTGGAGGGCCCCGGTCAAAGAGCCGCAGAGCTGCTTAGCCTCGTTCCGCGGGAGGCCTAAGGAATTGCAGGCGTCGATGAATTTCACGTGGTTGGCTGACGGCGCGCCAGCCTGTTCCTCAGCCAGCTCTTTCTTGAGGTGGCGGATCTCATCATAGTTGTCCAAGTAGAGGATCGTATAGGCCCCCGACGACGGCAGCTCGTCATCCATCGTGACATCCCCGTGGGGAGGAATTTTCGCAATGGAATAAGCTATGTGGCGGATCGCTGCCTGGATGAGGGTGACCGCCGAGGTCCAGCCCATAGGGACAACCCTAAGACCAGGCCGAAGCCATGTGTTCGGTGAGCCGCCCAGCGCATCACCTCTCACCTTTTGGGCAAAACTGAAGAAAGGTGCCCACTCCAGCGGCATACGAAACAGGTTGAATGCCGACTGGAGGTCCTCCGAGTCTAGGACCAAGTAGGAGTCCTTCTCCGCCATCACCGCGGTGAGCTGGCCTATGTAGGGGAGCTTGTCTTGCACCCCAGGCAGCAACCGCATGGCGTCGTTTGTTGGGCACAGGATCGAGATGAATCTCTGCGCCTCCACGTCGCGGCCGTCCTCCTTCTTCATTTTGGTGACGGCCCCGGCTCCATTGGTGATGAGATGCCCCCGCTTGTCTGTTGGCACCTCAGAGTCATCGACGGCAACAAACATGCCTCGGTCGTAACCGGCTCGCACTATCTTATGCCACTCCGTCTCCGAAGCCCTGACCCTCGATCCCCGGTGTCGGTCTGGCAGTTCAGCTTCTGGAAGGAGGTACTGCCGGGGATTGTCAAGGGCGGCTGCCAAGTCTGGTGGGAGGCAGTCCTTCAGGTCCACCACCGCGGCTGACGCAACACGAGGCCACGCCTTGATAACCTTGGTGGCGTCGAGGTCCTTCATGTGGTCCACAGGCTGGCCATTGTAGTCGAATCTTTTTGAGCAAAGTTTCGAGGCCGCCGCCTTAGCGGAAGGTAGCTTCTCCTTCCTGGCGATCAGGCGATCAACCTGGGACCCCAGCCGTTGGATGGCCACCTTCTGATTTGCACCCAGGGTCCGGCCCATGGGCACACAAACCGGCTTTGCCCAGGCAGAGCAGTAGAGGAAGTCAAGGCAGACCAGGACAAAGCGGACCCAGTGGAGGTTGTCCTTCGTGATTCCCTCCAGGCCCTGTACGACTAAAGCAGGGTGGATGGGAAGCAAGTCTCCATGCAGACCCCCACCGCCCCGTGAGGTGCTGGGCTCGGCGCCCGGGGGCAGCTCCTCCGGATTTGCACAGGGCGGTCTTGAGGGACAGCACCGAGTCGAGCAAGAGCTTGCCCACCCCCTTTGTGCCAGGCTCGCGGTCGAGAGCTCTCTTCATCCTGGTCCTCCACTCCTCCATGGGTATGGCGCCCGCTGGGTTGGACAGGAACTGGGCCACTCCCTTCCCCGTGGGGATGCCCTCATCGTCGCTCTCCCCTAGGTCACCAAAAGTCAAAGTCAAGGAAGCCCTCGGAGATCATCTCGTTGAGGTCCGGGCCGAGGAAGTCTGCCCCACGCGAACCGCTGGCCGGCTCTCGTGGTTCACCCTCGGCCGTGGCCGGGCCGCCGCCTTTTAGGCCGCCGGCGCCTCCTTGCCTTTGCCGCCTTTGCCCTTCTTGCCGTCCTTCCCTCCTTTTTGATCCCCCTTCGGGATCGCCTGGCTCTCGCCTTTGTGGTCGGCCTTCCCGGATCCCTTCGACTGCAGCCGTCGCATCCGCAGCTCCCCGGCCCACTCCTTGGACGCCATCACTGCCTCGTCTCGGCCGAGAAGACTTGGCCCCTCCGCGTCCAAGAGCTCGAGGTACTGCGCCCGATTCCAGCCCCCGTCGCTCTGAAAGAGCTCTAGGGCTTTCAGCCTCTGCGCGATCACGTCGGCGGCGAACTGGAAGCGACCTGCTGCGATCTCGTCGAGGGCCATCGCCAGGGTCCGCATCTCCCTTTGCAGCCGAACCGGCGGCTGCTTCGGGCTCATCACTGTGAGCATCCAGTTTGTGGCTACCGGCGGCGTCTTGCATCCCAGCTTGGTTGTCGTCAACGGCCCCCCCTCCTTCGCGACCATCACCTGCATCTTTTGCAGAAGTCTGGAAGCCAGCCGCCCGGGACGTCTCTGGGCGTACTCCTGCAGCTGCAGCTGCAGGCTGGTTCCTCCGGAGTGGGGGCCCTCGCGAAAAAGCTGGCTTTCCTCAGAAGAGTCTTCGGATGCCAGATCTCCGCCTCCATAGCCGAGCTTTGGCCCGGCCCCAAAGGGTCCACGGTCTTTGGCCGACCTGGACCTCGTCTTCTCCTTCTTTTTCTTCTTCTTCTTTCGGCTGGAGCTCGACGAGGTGGAGCTGCTCTTGACGTCCTCTGGCCCGTGGGCCGGCTGACCAAACCACGTCGGATCAGCTGGGGCCCCTGGAGCACTGGAGGCACGCCCGTGGGCGGGTGCTGCTTCATCCTTCCTCCTCTTCTTCTTTGACTTCTTCCTCTTCTTTTCTTGAGCACCGGCATCGGGGGCCTCCCCCGTGGGGGGTCGTCGTCTATCTGGAGAACCCTGCCTCTTTCGGCCCGGTCGCCCTCTGCCGATCTCCTTCTCAAGCTTCGAAAGGCCATCTAGGGCCGCATCAGCCTCAGAGGGCTCTGCCGGAGGAAGGGCAGCATCATGGAAACCCAGGCCACCACTCGCTTGGCCGTCCGTCTTTGTCCTTCCCCGTGGGGAGATTCTGCAGTCTCCCGATCTCCTCCTCGACGTACTTCCGAGAGGGGTTGGCCTTCAGCCAGTCTATCTTTTTGTCAGTGAGGTCCGCAACCGTCACCATGCGGAACTTGTCTGTGTGAAAGTCCTTGCCCCTCCCTCTCTTAGATTGTCTGCAAGAGCGTTGTCCAGAGGGGCAGAAGTGGACCTCAAACTGCCAGGCGTCGTCCTTTCCATCTCCATGGTCTAGCCACCATCTAAGGTGCTCATCGCTCACCGCGATGAAGGACGCCTCCGCCCATTGTCCTTGCCGGACCTTCTCGCTCAGCCTGTCAAGGCGAGCCAAAACGGTTCCTTGGCGGCAGTGGCTGGTGTCATAGCAGGCGAACTCAACGTAGTCGCCATCATTGAGCACCGTGCCCTGCCACCCTTCAGGATCGCTGCTGGCACTGACCCAAGGGCCAGGCATCTTGGGCTCGAGCTGGGAGGCTCGAGCCGAAATCTTACGAGGCAAAAAGTCAATCTGTGAAAAGCGCGTGCTACGCTCTGCAAAGCTCCGCTAGGCACTGGGGGTAATATGGATGTATAATTTATGGTGTGTCATATAATAGAATATAATATGATATAATATAATATAATATAATATAATACAATACAATATAATATAATACAATATAATATAATATAATATAATATAATATCATATAATATATAATATATAATATAATATCATATAATATAATATCATATAATATAATATAATATAATACAATACAATACAATACAATATAATACAATATAATACAATATAATACAATATAATACAATATAATACAATATAATATAATATAATATATAATATATAATATATAATATATAATATATAATATATAATATATTATATATAATATAATATATAATATAATATATAATATAATATAATATATAATATAATATATAATATAATATAATATAATATAATATAAAATATAATACCATATAATACCATATAATATAATATAATATAATACAATACAATATAATACAATATAATACAATATAATATAATGAATGTGTATACATATATAACATACAAACATAAAAAATACAATACAATATGATACAATGTGATTTATGTATTTACATACACCTATCTCTCTTTGTAGGTTATGTGTGTGTGGACAGCACCGTTTCGATTGATTCTTTCAATGTTCGCGTTAAGGGCCTTTATGGGGGCATGACACAAAATTCCAGACACGGAAAAGAGCGAGGTGCGAAACTCAGAGCATGCTGAGTCGCCGCGTTGCACTTTGGCAAACGCAGGTGGCATGACAGCCATGCAAACTGGTGCCACACATGAGCCTCTAGAAGCAGCTTGAGGGCACGCCTACAAAAGCAGAGTGTTGACTGAGTTGAAATATGGCATGGGGAGCTCTTGTGCAAGTGGAAATGCCCATAAAATGTGACCTCGTGATTAATAAAGGTCCTCTCAGTAGAGCTAAACTCGAGCAGCCCCCTCAATGGAGCTAGCAGCTAAACTCGGCCTGCCCGCAATAATAAACTCCCGCTCAATAGTCGTAAATTCCCGTCTCGTTTGTTTTTCGGAAATAGACACTCCCAGGACAAACTGACGCCCTAACGCCATACGGCTTCCTTCTCCAAACCTAGAGCTTCCAGCCTTCACCCTTCTAAAAAACAAACCCCATCAAGTTTTCTAGGGGGTCGTATACGATAGCCTCGCACCCCACCATAGTTCGCATGAAAAGCCCCCTCAATAGTGCCGCGGCCTGCCGGGGGCCTCCAAAACACCAAACCAGAATCCCGTTCTGTATTGAAAAGCCATACGGCTTCTATATAGAAACCTAAAGCCTCGGGCCTTCAAGGATTCAGCCCAAATTGCCAAAGCTCCAAACTCGGGTTTTGTGTAGCTGCCAAGTCTATAGGTTTCTAATGTACTACTACTGTACTAGTACTGCACTACTTCTACTGTACTAGTACTGCACTGCTACCGTACTGCTACTGTATACTCTGTACTACTACTGTGCTACTCCTGTGCTACTACTGTACTACTACTGTACTACTCTGTACTACTACTGTACCGCTGAACTACTGTACCACTGGACTACTGTGCGACTGTGCTACTGTACTAATACTCTACTACTACTGTACAACAGAGGAGCCCCAGACCCCCAAACAACGTAGACCCTGGCCCCCCCAAACAACTAAAGATGATCAGTCTCTCTGTATACATATAAAAAACACCCGTATGCAGTCACGTTTTCAACCAGACTCCATCGAAAGACGAGGGGCCTGGCACAGGATCCAAGTCGATTGCTACAGCTCCGGAAGCCTCGGGCTGCAGAGTCATACTCGCACAGTTGACTTTCAATCCACCTAGATCTAAAGAGGCTCCCTTGAATACGGAGGAAATTTCGAATTGCAGAGCTCCTTAGAACAAGCGATCTTCAACTAACGCAAGAAGAATGCAGAGTGGGTGGGAATTGATAGCGCCTTCAGGTCCATCTCCTTGGCATCCCAGAGCTCACGGATCCTTCGGACAGGCATCGGCCTGGCTGAAGAGATAAACATTGATATGTACATGCCTGTATACATGCGTCTGACATGTGATGTGCAACATGTGATGCACTGCGTGATATGTGTGACATCGGATGTGAGGAGACCGGAAGCCAGGGACACCTCACTGCGGCATCTACCGCTGCAAGCTCTCTCCGCCTCAGACATGGCTGTTCTTTGCCCTAGACCGCTGACGGCTGTGGCTACCAACAGCTGGGTTCACTGAATAATGCATGGCCAATGCAACTCGCACGGCAGCGATTTTGCAACT
Source organism: Symbiodinium sp. CCMP2592 (assembly GCA_905221615.1). NCBI lineage: Eukaryota > Dinophyceae > Suessiales > Symbiodiniaceae > Symbiodinium > Symbiodinium sp. CCMP2592. The sequence goes on from CAJNDT010001289.1 coordinate 33,330, forward strand.
CGCTGATAGATGGCTTCAAATTCCACTTCTTTGTGTGCTCCTGGCCCTTGGCCCTTGGCATTGGCAGTTAGCGAGAGACTACGTCAAACTCTGCATCAGATGTCCAGGCGTCCATGCATCGATGGAGCGCGAGACTTGTACATTGCTAGACCTGGCCGGAATTCTGAGTGTTCATGTGTCCATAATTCCGCCCTCCACACAAATGACCGCAGTACTGCATGAAGAGCATGGTCAAAGCCAGAAGGCACAAGGCCGACCCTAAAATGATGTAGATGATCATCCACAAACCATCCCCTGGCACCAAAAGCATCGTCATCGTGCCGACATAGATGTAAAACATCGCACGGCCTGCCGGGTTTGCCAGAATGAATGCCTTCTGGAAAAGCTTCGCTTGGACATCGCCGCAACTTCGCATCCAGGACTCCTTGCCGTCACAGATGCAAATGATCACCCCAAACATGATGTTGTAGATGTTGGCCAGGTAGTGTCTCGGCATGAACAAGACTGCAAATGGGTTGATGAGGGTCACGATGCTGAAAATCATGAGTAGCAAGCCGATGCAAAAGCACATGGTCTTCAGACTGGCTGGGTTCTCCTGGATGTAGGCCGTGACTTCGTAAACACCCGCCCTCCCCCTCTCTGCAGCGGCACGAGCACCGGTTTGTGCGGCCGCCGTGGCCATCTGTCGCTGCAAATCCCCCGCGGGGTCATTTTGCTGGCCGTAAACTTGGGGAGCAGCCATGGCGGATGGCGGAGCACTCTCCGTTGAATATCCCACTATCCTGCTGACGCTAGGTGCGTTAGGTGCTGGAAATATGCATTGCCATCGTCACTCCCCTTTTGGATGGTGTAACTTGAGCACAGCGAAAAGCCACAAAGTTTGAACCCCCCACGATGTTTCAGAGATCTGTTGATCTATTGCCTGCCGTGTGGGCTGGCGTCGTGCTGCATTAAGCCCGCGACGCAGTGATGGCAGCACGCCCGAGCCTTATTCTGTATGGCTGCAACCAACTACGAAAGAATAGCGCCGAGCTTTCCTCTACAAGTAGCGAGAAGCATCGCTGCAGCCTTCTGAAGCATGTTTGCGCTCGAGGCCTGTGCGCATTCTTGAACTTCTGTGCATCTCCGCAGACCTCGTGCCACCAGCCTCGACAAAAGACTTTTTTGGCCACCAACTGTCGAGCGATGGCCTTGATGCACTGTGGAGCCAAGATGCCCATGGCCACCGCAAGCAGTGCACCATAAAGGCGAGACCTGATTCCACACACCCTGCTGCACAAACACTGCAGTGACAGTGTTCTGACGGAGCCAAGGAGTTGGCTCTTTGCCATCAGGCCGGATGGCCTGCATCACCTAGCAATCAGGATCGAGGCGACATCAGCAGATGTAGGTATGTGCCAAACATGCTTCGTGCGTGAGAACACTCGCTGACTCTTTCTCTCAATTTCTGTCGGTCACGGAACAGAGGTTACGCTCTAACTCTGTGGCCCTGCTTGCTTCTCTGCTCGAACCTTGAAGCCTGTCCTGGGCTCCTACGCACCAGTCCGGCTGCATGGCGGGATTTCGGAAACTTTGTTTAGGAGGCAGCCACGTCCAGCGTCTCTTTCGGAGGTTGGATGTTTGATGCACGGAACTGGGACAAATCAAAACCGAAGTCTCTCTATGTTTCTCTCCTCAGCTTCTTCATGTTTTGCTCGAAGGCCCTCGGCTGTATTTGCCCACTGCCTCCTATCTATATGCACATGTATGACAATTCATTTATCTAGGCAGCGGTTGTGGACTGTGGGCTCTCGCACACTCCAGGCGAGATTGCACTCGGTGGGGCAAGAGGGACCGGTTTGAGGTTCCACACTACAGTTCAGAAAGATTCGGGGCCGCGTACCCGCGCCTGGATGGGAAGGGGTAGAGCCTGTATGAGTCTATGAGCAAACTTCATGCAGAACACTCTGCCGCTCTGACGCATCACGCTGAGCACGGGAAAACTGACTGGGCTTTCAGCGAAATGCTGCAGCTCCTCTGGGCTTGGGAGAGGGATCCCGCCTGAAACGCAGACAGAAACCCTGGTATCTCCTGGCTACCATGGCTAGCTTGCTACAGGAGTCTCTTGCGCTTGATAACCCTTCGGATCCGCTTTTCAATACGTCACCCTCATCCGAGCACTCTCCAAAGCATCCCACTTCCAGCTTGCAGCCTTGTCTTTGCGCCGACGCTGCTGCGGGGCTGTTCTGAAGTCGCGTAGCCATCTCCTAGCATGTCCATTGCTCACGACGCCCATCTTGCAAATGTTCACACACAGAAGTTGCACATCGACCCTTTTACCCCTGCCGGCTGACAAAATGCTTCAGCTCATTCGGAAAGTCCCGTGCATCGAATATCCCCAACAAAAAGGTGAGCAAGTCCGCAGGGCACTGCGCCACCACATCATGGATTTCGCCAGTGGAACCCTTGAAGGACAAGCTGAAGCGGTGCAAGCAAGTTCGTGTGCGGAGCAGCAGATCTGCATTCAGCGTAGCCATTGATGCATAAAGCTCATCTCGGGCCAGTGGGTGACCGATGTGCGCGAGGTGGCTTCGGATCTGGTGCCGCCGACCTCACCAGGCCAAGATGATCTAGGCTGCTACCAGTAGTCAGCCCTGGCCCTGCACTGGCCTGTGAAGATCTGCACAGAAAGAAGGCTCAACGCATGCGTCGCGGACGCGTTCCGGGCGAGGACGTGAAACCACGTCTTGCTCGCCTTGCCGCTGCCACCTGCCAGAACCCCAAGCCCAAGCCTTGTGTTCCTCTAGAACTCTAGATCCAGCGCATGTGCTGCGCCTGATCGAGTCGGATGGCCACCTCCCCACGACACGGAAGCCAAAACCTCCCTGCTGCACGGCATCCAACCGTGAGCCATCGCCAGGTACTTACGTCGAATTAGTCCGGCTGCGAGCTGCACCTGCATCTCGTGGAAGGCCTTCCAGATCTTAGCTGCGACATGTTCCAACAGAACGGAGAACATGTGCAAACCGTCAGCAACCCAGTCTTCACCCACTCGCTCGCGTGCCAAACTTTTCTGCTGTGATCATCGGGCTTCATACCCGGATTTATTATAGGTATGGAGGAGAAATGCACGCAAAAGGTGTCGCTGTGTGGAGATAGTCTTGGCCTACAGATATCTACATGAGAGGGCTATGGGCCAAGGTCAGGCAAACACACAGAATCAAGGCGACAGACAGCCGCAACGACCAAAAGGACAAAATATGATGCAAACAGCTTAAAGACAGCTCATGCAACCGAAGCTAGTTTGGAGCCCATATGCGATGCACGATCAAGCGATTCGCTGTGTTGTGCACGGTTGCCCAAGTGATGCTCAGCGCAAGTTCCAAACGATGCCTGCTGCTGCCTGCTTCGGAAAACTAAAGACCTTCAGAGGCTGATACGAAGTTCGACCTTCGACGGACGCCAACACCCTACTCCGCGAGCCTCGTATGTCTTCGCAGCCAACACCAGGCCAGAACTAGGCACATCCAGACGGTGGAGAAAGCCAAAGCTGTGGGTCTGATCCTTTGCTGAGGCGCTTCCCGAAACAGCTCGGGCTCGGGATCCGCTGCACTTTCCAAGGGGCATGTGCCAGTGGCATCGGACCGACCTGCTCCTGAAGGAAGTGGCGCAACCTCAGAGAGGAGAGGCTGGCAAGCATCTGCGGGGGAAGAGGTCATCGCAGACGAGTCTCTGATTAGGCACAAAGCCATCATGCACTTCCCATCCTGGAGGCTTGTAAAGCACAAGCCTGTCGTCCAGACGGAGTTCGACTCTCGGGTCCTGGCAGCGGGCAGCGGCATACGGCAAAGGCTGAGCAAGGATTGTTCCCGCCTAGGCTTAGGCGACCTAGAGAGTTCCGCTTCCTCCAACCGCGGGGGCCCATCGCCCGACGAAGCAGGAGCAGGAGCGGGAGAAGCCGGAGGGTGCCCGTCGTCGGCGGCGGCTTCGGCGGTGGCATCCAGGAGGCGGCCGACGCTTGGCACAGACTCTTCGACGAAGCACCGAAAGGCGGCCGTCAGGGACTCAGCGAAGCTGCAAGCCCAGGTGATGGTCAGCAGGTGTTGACAGTGTTGAGCGGAGTCTCTCCGCCATGGGAGATCCTGCTCACGCCGCCAGCAAGCCCTAGCTTCCGTCTGCACCCAGAGGAGGGTGACTAGATCTGGCACAGAGGTTGCACAGGCCCAGGCGATGACGGACAAGTCTTCCAGGGACAGTGACGCCTCACTGGCCATCAACCTGCATGTCGCAGCCAAGACATACAACTTTCATCGCAAATCACAGCTATGCCCGGTCGGCAGGGTGTTGCAAGGCCCTTTCGTGTCTCGAAGCCTTCGGTTTTCAGCTTAAGCCGACCCATGCTGTGAAAGGTTAAGAACCTAGTGAAGGCTTCTTTCATATGTGCGGGTGTGTCTACAGCCCCCGGTCTTTATGTTTACCTTGTTATGTCGGGTGGCTTGGCACGGATAGCCTGCATGATTTTCGGGTTCCAGGCTCCCAGCATGGCAAACGACCACCAAAGTGTTGCCAAGTCCTGCTGCATCTACAATCAATCTACCGGGGAAGAGCACTTCTGGGAACGTGGGACCAAGTCAGGTCAGACCTCTACATCGTCTGCATCAGGATGATCCAGCTCAGCCGGCACGCTGTCAAAGGCGGCACGCAGAATTTCTGGCTCGCGCACAGAGAGTCGCGCCAAGGCCCTCAGCCAGCCCCATGCCAAGATCGCAGGCTCTGCGGCTCAACATGTGCTTCAGAAAATAACATGGTTACAGCAGCATTGGCTGAGGCGTGGTCAGGCAGAAAGAGGCCGTGGAAGCTGTCGGCATGCTGCTGTCCTGCTCAAAGCCACTACTGGAGACTACTGTCACCAGTCTCCGTGCTGCTATGCATGATTGCAAAGTCCTCATGTTATGGACTGTCGTGATGGTACGAATGATTCGTTAAGACAACGTTGAAGGAAAGGTGGCGCAGGAGAGGTCCTCTGATTGCCACAGTGCCATGAGTGCCTGGTCCTTCTGTCCAGCATTCTCGCATGCAACGATTACCAGATCGATGCATATGTCTGATGGAGGCAGCTGCTCCTTGTACATCCATGATATGCACTGCAATGCTGCTCCCCAGACTGCGTCGTGCGCGGCAGCACTCAAGACAGCACCATAGTGAATGGCACTGGGCGGAATGAGAAGGTCCTGACTCATCGCATGGAGACCCTGCAGAGCTGCTGGCCAGGACTGCTCTGCGTCTGCACATATCTTCCCACCGAAGGTTACAGCATTAGGCTGTCCTCCACTTTGCCGTATGCGAGAAAACACTTGCAGCGAACGTGCCCAGTCGCTCTGCTTCTCGCAAGCACTGACGGCCGTATTGAAATGCATGGTTGTTCTTCTCAATCGGGCAGCCACTTGCCGCTGCAACAAGTCTAGGCCCCAACTCCACTCTCCGGAACTAAGCTGGATGTTGACGCTGACGTCGTCTGGCCGGACTGACTTGGCGATCGCCTGGCACATGGAATTCGCCGCTTCTCGCCAGGCGCTGTCAGCGGCAATGCCTGCCGCCACCTTGACTCCAACATCGAAGATCGCAGGCCGATGCATACATATATACATATACTCAGACATGTCTGACCCTGAGAGTCACACCACGTTGTAAGCAATCAGGTCTGTCTCAATGTCGGCATGCTGCGCTGAAGACAAAATCCTGTGGCGCAGGGCTGGGACCGGGCTGGGCGGCTGGGAAGAAAGACGGATCAAAGGAGTCGGACCTGAGAGCACTTCGCCAAGGCCCGCCGGCTCGGCCGAAGGAGCTGATCGCCGGAGCATCCAGGATCATGCCCGCTTCACGAGCCAAGCCTCGAGGCAGTAGCTCCCTTAGGTGCCGTTGCTGAAACCCGACTCTGCCATGTTCTTGGCTGACCCGGCCTAGCATGTTCAGGGCGCCGTGCCATGCCTCAGCCTGGAGCGGAAGAGCGGAGGTGACGAGGGCCAAGCTGCGGCGCAGGATGCACGCGGAAAAGCTGAGGAGTGCGATGCCGAACTCCCGACGTTTGTGGCAACCAGCCGCTACCTGCCGCACGATTCGGCACGATAGTGGCGAAGGGTTGGCTGACAGGGTCATGACAAAATCATACAACATCTACCGAAGTGGCATGCACTCCTGGTGGTAGCAAGCAGCGTTTGGAGTTATCCCCCTGGCCAGCATGGCCAACAAGCCGCCCACAACCGCTTCCCATTTGTCGGCTTGCCGAAGTGCTGCGACTCCAAACGTACTGTGCAGCCTCAAAGCATTAGTCAGTAGGCATGCAATACATTGTGTTGTTCTATTCATCCCGCTCTGCAATCCATCTTTAAAGCCAAGGTTCGTGCCTGGTACAATTCGAAAGCTGTCCAGGCAGTCGAGAAGAGCTACGGTTTGCTGCCAGGCTCGTGCTCGCTCCAAAGCATACAGAAGAGTTCGCATGCTGGTGGCATCCGGTCCGGTCCACGATTCGCCCAGGGCCGAGAGAATGTGCCTGACTTCCGGCACATGCGCAATCCTGCTGGGCCGAAACAGCTTGCCTCGCACTGCACATGCAGACGATGGAATACTTGTGTCCAAGTGGCAGGGCAGAAGTCCAGCAAGATTCACCAGCATCGGCACAACTGCTCATCGCCACATTGTAACCTCTGCCACATTTTTTGTGGAGGGCAAAAGCTGCTCAAACATTGCACCAAAACCCTGTATGCCAAACAAACTTAATTAGATCTCAACGGATGCTCTAACTTACGAAGTCGAGACCTGCGCCGACAGTCGGGCCGGGCCGGGTTTCCCGACAGCTTCAGTTCCACTATTCTGAGTGGAATCAACGCCCTCGACACAATCTCTCGCACACGAGCCTTTGACAGACTCTCTTTCTTGCGATCCTTACTATTTCTGTTAGTCTGGATCACACTGCCTCATGAATGTCCACATGCTTTTCCATGCCTCGCTCCCTTTGCTGTGTGCCAGCTGCCACCGAAGGAGCTTATGCAATCTCTTTGTACGCCGAAATCTGCAGTGTGCCGCAGGAGCATGAGCGCACAGCCCCATTCCGACCCAAAAGTCGCGCCCATTGCCTTCGTCTGAATAAGCTGCGCAGAGTTGGGACTCCGCCAACTCGACAATGAGCTAGGTGCTACACGTACCGCAGATCGCAAGATCTTACAAGACCGCCAAAGCCCCATCATTGCAAGCCATTGCAACAAAAGTCTCAGACAAGGCATCCCCTGCATCGTCTTTCTCTCGGCCAGGGCTCTGTGCTGAAAGTCACAACATCTGGCGCCACCTCGAGCTGCTCCATCCGCAGAACGGACGACAGCGCACGTCGCCAGTTTGAGTGAGACCCCCTCACTCCACCCACATTCCAGCACTGCACATCCGGCAAAATGCTTGCCTCGAACATGTCCTCACGATACGGCAATCCCCTAGACGCTAGATCTTCTCATGATCGCCCAACACTGGCATGCACAGCATGTCCCGACACGCCTCCAGCAAAGCCAAGCTCCCGGCCCACCTCTGGCTCGTCGCCAGTGGGCCCATCACAGAGGTGCATAAACGATTGTTCGGCACCAAGCGGAGGCTCCTGAGTTCGAGACAGCTGTTTTTGCAGAATTCGAGCGAGCAGTCGAACCAAGTGGCAGCATCTGCGGCAGCGAGTCCAAAGGTTTGGCAAGGGGGACGGTCTTGCCGATCCCACTGCACATCATCGAGTTGACTTCAGCACAAGCTCTCCCTGCCCCCGAGCGAGTCCAGGCTCTGCCATCCGGAGCCCTTGCGGCTCAATTCGCCTCATGATGCCTGGGCTTGCGCATGTCTTTTCCCAAAACTTGATTCTGCCGCTCTGGCATAGCGCACGGCCTTGAGCAGACGCAGCTCCGGACACGTGCCTGGAATGAACCGGTCTCGAGGACCCCCCCATTAAGAGTCCCCCGGCATCCTCGCGCAATCGCATGCTTGAATCCCGACGACTTGATGGAACCGAATGGAACCGACAGGCTCGGCTGTAATCGGTTTCAGTCACCCCCACCTTCACGCAAGGAAAACTCAGGAGGTGAAGGTTCGACCCGAACTGTTCGAACGAAAGCTTATGTGGGATACATCAAGGGTGGTCATTGAGTTGAATCGGCCTCATCTGCGGAATTCAGTTGACTAGAGTCTCCCTTTCTAGAGCAACGCCAAACGGCGTCAGCCACCCAACTGCGATAACCACAACCTCAAATACCTTCATACTCCACTAACATAGCAGGCGTGTCTCACTCCTACTTCTTTCGGTTCAACATACCTGTACCCACCTAACCATTTAACCGTAACCACCTCTCTCGCTCTCGTTCGATCTCCTGTAGCATTGTGCCGGAAGGGCTGCCATGCAGCAGCCTGGCTCCTGAGAAGCTGCGGCAGGCCTCTGTGCACAGACCCTTTCTAGGTGTGAAGCCTTTCACTGCAGCGCGCAGAGCATCTTCGAGTCCTCAAGCCGGTCGGCGGCTCGGTTCCACTCGGAGCCCAAGAGAAAGGATGGCCGGGTGTCAGGCTGTGAAGCGACTCGAAACCGCTTGCCTTACCGTTTGCAGGACACATTTGCTCTGTGCTCTGCTGATCCGGAAGCAGAAAGTGCTGGGGGCAGGGGTGTTTCGCATGTATGCCAGGGCTGCTGCCGCAATCTCGTGGCAAAGGGCCTCGGGCAAGGCTTGCTCTTCCCACAAAGCCCACGGTAGCTCTGAAGATGAGACAAGCCTTCTTGGGCACTGGCATCTCCCATCTCAACTCCCCTGCATGCGTCGGCAACCGCACAGGCGGCGAGGTTTGCCGCCTCGAAACGCGCCGAGGCCGCTCCAAGGCCGCTCCGTTTCAACTTGCCAGGGCCATGGCGAGGGCGCAGGTTGCCCTGCATCTGAAAAGCTCCGCGGAGATCACACTTCCCTGAGGAGACGCCAATAAGTTCAGGCCACGTAGCTTCAGTTCCTGAACTGCCGCGAGCAGCCGCAACGAGCCTCAGTCGCCTTGCCATACAGCAGCCAAGCATCGAAGTGTTTCCCCTGGGCCTTAAGGCAAACGATGGATGTGTCTTGCTGTCATGTCTAAGTTCCCCCGATGCTTGGTTGAGACTATCGCCTCTGATCGCTTTGCCAGCTCCAAGTATGGCACCTGGCCACATGCGCAGCGCAGCATCTTCAGTTTAGTAGTCGTGCACACTCACAGGCATTGGTGAACCTGGTGTGGAGAAGCTGGCCAGCATGATCCGCCTGGTCCCGCCTCACAGGAGCATTTTTATGTGGGCCCTCGGTTCCATGCCACTGCCGAATCTGCTGCTCTGCTGCTCGCTCGGCCGCTCTGAGGCCGTTGGCTGGTGACCAAATGGGGTCAGCCCGGAGCAAAATTCCCACTTCAACGTCATCTGCCACTGCCTGCAAGCTGCGAAAACAAGTGGAATTTGGCAGAACATTCTCAGACTCCACAGCTTGAATCTACAGCCTATCACAGAAAGCACTTCAGCGGCTTTGTTCGTATTCCCCTCTGAGTTTGCGCACGTTGGTCCTCACAAAATTAGGCCACCATATGACCATTCCGTGGCGAGGGACCAACAGCACGCAGGAAAAGTTGTACACGCTCAGGCTCTGAACGAGCTGGGGTTTTGTTAGCTGTTAGCGGAAGATAAACCATCTGCACTCTCATTTCTCTTTGAGAGATTGAATGCATTCCCGCTGCGCCAAGACGTCTTCCTTTTGGAAGAAAACATGACTCGCCTCTGCATGCAATGCGTAGAATGCGTAGCGGTCAGTGTCGGTAGCGCAGAGGAAACTTTAACTGACGTGCACGAGGGGGGCAGCGGTTCCTGATGCACACGGTTGCTGAACCATTGCACATGTGAACTACTATGCAAGATCTCTACTGTCAAGAACCGCCTCCTGCTGACACATGCAATGAATTGCTTGAATTTGTGCTGCCGCTGTAGTGCAGGAGAAGAGAGCATCCAGAGCATCACTCAGAGAAGCCCGGTGAAGCCGATCTGTTTACGCAATGGTTGTATCCACACTTCTCTTGGAGAGCCTCCTGGGAAAAGATGGCCTGCCCAGGCGCAAGGCAACTGCCTTCAGACCCATGCGTGGTCAACTCTTGCCTGCGCGGCTTCGGGAATATCGATGCATCCAGCCGCATGACGAGCAAGCCCAGCAGTTCTTGCATTGCCCTCGATTCGCAACGCAACGTTGCCATGTCTACACCTCAGCAGCCGGGGCGGTCTTGCAGTCATGAGAAAGTCTACTGAGCAAGGGCCTGAAGCACTGCCTCGCAAGCGCAGGCAGCCATCCACAAAGGCCTTGGCAATGAAACCACTGCTTTGAGAGCGCCATCGGTGCGCTTTGTGTAAACTCGGCTCCAAGCATCCTTTGAGATTGAACCGCAGGCTTCTTCATCAAGAAGCTTGAACAAAGTCCACGCATCCCCTCGCACCCAAATGTCGGTTCCCAAGGCTCTCTTGCTAGCGCATGTTGGTAGCGACCGGACCTCCCTCGATTCCCAGGGCTTGCAAGTTAAACTTTCCGTTCTCCTCTGCCATCCATACCTTAATCGTCTCATGAAGTGCTGCCTGCTACAACTGCGGCAGGACAACAATCCGGTTTGCCGAGATACTTCAAACTCATCAAGCGTGATCCCTTCAGAGTCATCCTTGTCAATAAAGTAGAACAGGTTTGACCTGTGAGCGAACAAACCGACATCAACTCTCAAGCACGGAAAGAGGAAACGCTGTGAGCAAGGCATTCTGCGAGATGTTGTTGGACAAAGCTAAGCTTTCGGCAGCTGATTGCGCAAGTGTGTCGCATCTTTCGAGATGGCGACGATGTCAGGATCTCTCGATAGTGCTTCCATCGCACTGTTGCAGAACACTCCAGTTAATATGTTCAGCAACGCAAAGTACGTAAACGATATGTATAGTATAAATATGAAGCCCATGACTGGGTCCAGCTCGTTCAAGGGAACATACACCAGCTGCCAGTTGATGCCGCCGGAAATAGCCATGAAGCAAGTGGTCATTGATGTGAAGAGGTCTTTCCAGAAATCCAGCCTCGGACACCAGCATCATGTCTCACGGTCGTGTCAGGTCGCAGATGCTATCAGCAAGAGTTACATAGGCACTGTCCAGCGGGAAAAAGTTCTACAGTGACCCAAATCCAAGCACCCAGTCGTCTGGACCCTGGATGACCTCCATTCCCGCACCCTGACCATGTCTGAACGGGAAGAGTGCATCCCAAACAAGACATTTGACCTTGCAGCGGGTCTGGCTTGTGCAGAGGAGTGTCAAGGCTGGCTTCGTATCCTCGACAGCTTCCACCCCCTCTGTGACGACGTGGGCTGTCACCGTCTGGGCGAAGAGGATTGAAACCTGACCGAATGACATCGGGCTCGAACGGCTCGGGCAGCTGAACTTGGGAAAATGGCTTATGGGAAAACCACCCTTGCATACCCCTGCAACACAACGACGGCAATTCTACATGCTGCAGCCGGTGACTAACATACCGTAGCGTACCACCCTTAGCAGATCAGTTAAATCTGGGCACGGTGTAGATCATAAGCACCAGCAGGACTGCCTCAGAGCAAACTTCACCACAAAGGCCTGGCCTAACTCGGTCATTCAATGAATGGTGCGTGATCTGAAATGCATTAACGAGCGTCCGCCCAAACAAGATACCACAGAGTGTGAGAAATCGATGAAACCTCGATGCATGACGGCAGTCGCATGTTGTATGTGCTCAATGCCATGTCTCGCATCAAGGGTACGCATGTTACTTTAGATGAAACTCCATTTTTGTGGCTGAGCAGCGAGGGTCTGCAAAGGCCCTACATATTTCAAGAGCGAAGGAATCCGCAGCGCGCGCAGCAACCGGGTCACCTGGCACAGACTTGTGCAAACTACCCTCATCAGGGATCTGCCCAAAATGGTGGCCGTAACATGCGCAGGCACCCGCAGGATCTTCAACAGGCGCAGCTGTGAGAAACCAGGCAATCCCTCCCACGGCTCGTAAAAGAAGCTGCGGATGTCCTGGGGAGCTATGTTTGCAAATAGGCCAGCCCCAAAACAGTTAGTGCTTCATCACCTCAAGAAGCGACGCCCGCAAAGAAAGCCAAGAGTCTAAGCCAAGTTCTACAGCTGATCCCACTGCGAGGAAAGCATCGAAGAAGAACCAGGTACAGCCTGCGATTTGCTATAGCAAGGAGCAGAAGGAGACTCCTGAGGCGAACAAGTCTCTGCCAGAGGGCCTTGGCGTGCAGACCAGCGCCAACCGAAGGCATGCCTTGACCGTGGCACGAGGCGCTAATAAGGCTAAGATCCAAAGCAACTCAACTTCCCTCGAAGATTCCTATCTGCTGCCAAACTGCACTCGCAGAAGAAGCTCCAAAGCAAGGATCGCATTGAGGGTCATGCGGGCTGCTACCTGCCAGGTCGGACTTGACTTCGTTCAGAAGCACAGAAAACTGAGGGCCAGGCAAAGACGTCCGGAAGGGCAGTTGAATGGTCTGTCGCGGTGTACTGAACCTTGTTGCAATTGCGGGAAGGCAAGCCGCTGAGCCGCTAAGCGTCTATCATCTTTGGGAGCCGTCCCCACCTCGAACCCGACCAGGACCGAGCTTAGCAAAATCACCGCCGCCAAGCTCATGTCAACTGCAGTACTCCTGAAAACTCGCTCATGGAAGTTCTACAGCCTTCTATGACGTTCTGCGCAAGAACACGGCCTCATGCACACTTGCAGCGCGGTCTGCTTGAGCTTGTCATGGGAGGCGTTGGAGCTCCGCAGGCTCCGTGCATGTTCACGGCGCGTCTCGTCGTGGGAAGCCCCGAAAGTGATGCTTAACCTCTTCGCTTTGCTTTGAGGAGTGTCCTCTTCCTCCAAGGCGGCAAGACAACGCAAAAGGCACAAGACCGCTGACTTCTGACGACCAGGACGTCCTCCTCTCCGCGGTCCTTCTTGCTAGTTTCCTCCCGAAAACACGCTCTCACTCTCCGCACCATGGTGAAAGTGTCAGCGACGGCCGGTTTTGTGCAGAGTAAAGCAAAGCTATCCTTGCTTGTGCTTTCCGTGACATCGGCCGGGGTGATCAATGTTGGCGGCATTGCGAGCAGATGAGGGAAGTTTGAAGACACTTCAGATTCCTGAGAAACGATGCGAAGCACTGAAATCAAAGAAGTGCAAATTACTGTCGTGCCCAAAGTTGAAGTGCCGTTCGGTTGCTGTATCTCCGAGCTGCTCACCGGCAACACGCCTCGGTAAGGTTACGAGTACAAAGGATTACCGGCCCTATCAGTGACAACGACTGGGAGAAGAGAAACGAGGCTGGGACCTGAGTCTGGGGACTACATCCCGTCGTAGCAAATCTCGAAAGCGCGCCTCGAGCCGCAGCTCCAGTGACCGGAGCTTGTCCTCTTTCGACAAAGCTGTTCTCGGCTGTTTTGCTGATCTGTCTCTGATGCAATTTCCAGGTGCATCGTCCTCCAGAATCTCTGACAACATGCAGCGCAAGGCTTTTTCCGGATGCTCTGGTAAGACCGGATCATCCGGTCGCGAGCACGTGGACTCCAGTGAATCAGCCATGCGTCCTTCTCATTTGAAGCGATGCTTGGAATCTGAATTCGGGGACATTGAGCAGCAAGCTGCGGCGCACAGGCTCCATAAAACAAACATGATGGAAAAAAGTGCTCCATCAAGCACGATGCCTACAAACCTGCCAGTACTAAAGGAAGCCTGCCAAGCATTTGTGGGCCTTGCTGTCCTGGACGACGCACATGGCCTCGAAGAGCTCTTTTGCCTAGATGTGAGTTAGCAGGTTTGCACAAGGTTCGCAATTAGCATGCAACTGGCTGAGAAAATTCGAAACGCAAGCAGCGCCACACCTCCCATTGTCGATGCTCGCACTGGAGGCGATAGAAGCGAGCCATCATCGCCTCAAGCCGCGAGTTACGGCAAAATTGCAAGCATCTGGAGCCCGTGCCACAGCTCACCAAGGCTGGAACGCCGGAGGTCGTGCGGACACGGAACTGGTCGCTTGCAGAGAGGTAGCCGAGCCTCGGCGCTGGTGCAGGTAGAAACTTGCATCCATTCAATGGTGAAGCTACATCCGCACACCCTCCGCCTAGCCTGTACACATGATAGCTTCCTCAGATGGCGGCTGTGTCCAGCGTTTGCGCCAGAAGGAAGCGAAATCACAAACACAGAAATGAAGCAGCATGGCCTCATCAACCAGCAGCCACGAGGTGAAGTACGCTGACATGCGTCGGTGAAGGTCGTTTGTCTCTGCTCTGCAAGGCATCCCCGCCGCATGTGCAAAAAAGGCTGCAAAAAGTTCTGATTGCCTGGGCCGGAGCCTGAAGCGCTGCAAAAGAGAACATGCCCTCCACAGAACACGAGGCCGTGACATTTCTGCAGCGGTCGAGGCGCGGACTTGGTGACAACTCTGAAGCAGAACAGTGCTCATGCCAACGGGGGGAAGGCTCTGAGTCCACGGCACCTCTTCGTCATTTGACAAGCGACCCTCCTACTGCAGTGCCAGTGGAAGGCACAAATGCATCACCAATCTTCTCACTGATGGCTTCTGATCACACGATGTGAAGTACCCATCCTTGCGACGATTGACAGCTGCCTGCCACAAGTGGTCGTTGTTGGTGAACCTAGGCGCTCGGATCAAACAGTCAAGACACTGGAAGAAATCGGTAAAAAGTGTCGGAAACTCGTCGGTACCAGGCTTGTTCATCGCCTAGCCTGTGCTCTACGCGGCCTAGTAGGCATCCAGCATGCCGACAGCAAAGCTTGGACGTGGACAAGGTCTCGTTGCATACTGCGTCATAAGCTAGCCTCTTTTCGATTTTGGACAAGCGCCATCAAATATGTGCACTGTCCAGCTACGACGGCTACGAGCTTCAAACTTCCCTTCCGGACGGCCCAAGCAGCCGTGGCAATTGTCGTCGCTACCGCTGCGAAGACGTGGAACTTTCAAGGAACCCCTGCGTCAGCTCAGACTACCAGCTCAAGATGCGGGGCGGCAGGAGATTTCCTCGGTCAGGGCCGTACGACTACTCTCCGCCACTCCTCTGCACCGGCTGGGCTCCCCTTGGCAAGCTGAGGCACGCATCCCCTGCCCAAGCGATTCCTGGTGCACAGGAGTGTTTGAAAAGCTCTCCAGAGCGTCGCACTGCAGGTCTGAGTGCCTCTGTTCAAGGTGCGCAACTTCCTCTGCTCGAGTGCTCGCGCTTGGCTCGAGCTCTTGGGCACCTTGTAGTGATCCCCCGTGTCCTGACGAGGCGTCAGGAAACGCTGGACAATGTCTGGGTCTCTACCCAGCCTGTGCAATACGTTCATACCAGCGATTCGAATATCCAACCTCTTCGACCTCAGGGAATTTTGGAAGATCTTACATCATGTCGAGCAGGGCTGGAAGTTGCTCTGCCTCGCCTTGGGCACAATACCTCCCTGGCGACCTCCGTGGTCAGGCGCTTGTGGCCCAAGGGAAGAAATGCGGAAGCCGTCACGGAAGGTCACCTATCAGCTGCCAGAAGCTCGTCTTTCAGGCTTGCGAAACCAGCACACTGGATTGCACACAGCGCCAACCCTGAAACGAGCTGGATCTAAGTGGACTACCATGAGTTGGCCAAACAGAGCCCACTCTTCTTGAACAATTTTGTCGGCCCTTGCACCGTCTGCCACGGTCCTTAATTGCGGAACTCAGGTCTTGAGACACACCAATAGGTAGCACACGGCTTCACAGCATGCCGGCAGGGCGCAAGTACTCCAAGGCAGCTGCAGGATCCTTGCGATACTTTGCCACTGCGACCAGTTCCTGCGCCCGAGACCAACACCAGGTCACACCAGGCCACCAGTTAAGGCTAGTGCGAGACACTTCGAAGCAGAGCGCCTCCAATTCCAGTGCCCGGGCGAAGCGCTCCTCCGCCTCGCCGGCTTGCTGCACAACGCCAGCCGCCGCAAACCACCTGCGCCGGCCCCCGACACACGCGACACGCCGCCACTTTCCTAACGGGGCATCCGCTCGCGCGCCCTTCGGAAGCAGAAGTCACGCTTGTGCGACATCGATGCCAACAAAAGCGCTTTGCAACACCTTCCTGAAGACGTGCACTGCAGTAGTCTGTGTGTCAACGGAAGAGGCAAAGTGCACGAAACGTTCGTAAAGTGCAGCATATCCATCTAGGGCTCGCAGCTGGGAAAAGCAGAAACCGAACAAAGCTCGCCTTTCAGCCCAAAGGTTTGGACCAGTTGGGGGTAATCATATGTTAAGCTAAGAAAGAAGGTGAAAGGAAGCGCAATTTTGACATAGTAACCGAATCGCTTTGTCGACTTCGGAATCTAGAACAGATGGGGATAGAAGCGGCAAATGGAAATAATGGAACACAAAGCTCACAAGGCATGCTTGCATCACTTTCGTACCAAGCGGCACAAACAAGAGCGCTACAAGTCCCAGACTTCAAACACTTCGTGCTACCCGATGATTTGCCTAGATTTATAAATCCGAGGTCGGATATAGCGGGCGGTCATGCCGCGATCGCCGGTGTGTGTGCTTCGTTCTGTTCTTTCGAACTCACGTTCAAAAGCTGCCCTGGGACTTGGACCTTGGAAAACCTGCTTGTATCTCCGCCTCTCCGTTCATGCTGGGCTCCCTCTTGCTTGCTTGCTCGCAAGGCCTCCATAGGGTGAGAAAGGGGGGCCCCTACCTGTACCCCTGTTCGCTAGCGCTGCGCCCAGTGTCCAGCACGGTCTCTCGGAGGGAAACTGGGGGCGGAACTGTGTTCCCTAGTTAACAGCATTGTTGACAATGAGTCCCGCCTAGGCCAGCTCGATTGCCCCGAGTCCCACGACTTGTTGCAAGCCTGTCGGGCCCTTCTCTTAAGGCCTGTCAAGCGTTCTCCAGAGCTTGCGGCCATTCCTGATATCTCTACAAACACGTTGGCTAATGCTGAGATGCTGCTGGTCACGACCGGTTTGCCCCCGACTCTGTGTTCGTGCTGGTGAAGTTGACCGGTTTGGTTGTTGCTGTGAAGGCAGCGGGTCCCCGGGGTTAGGAAACAAGGGCAGGGTTTTGCTCAGAAGGCATGCTGGGGCTGCTAGAGGCTGGGGCGAGGACCCACCCTAACCCTGAACTTTAGCCCGCGTCCCGGCCTCATCCCCGCGCCCTCTACGGCAGTGTCCTTAGGCCCTCGCCAGGCAAAGTCCGCCACACAAATTGAAATAATGCGAGCAGCTCCCCCATGTACCGAACACACCACGAAACAACAGCAAGAGCACAAGTACGGGGAAGAAGTTCAGTGAGGCGAGCAGCTTGGAAAAAAGGTTGGGCATACCAGCTGAGTAGTGCAGGGTAGGCATTAAAGAGCCGGTTTCCCCCAAAGGTTTGAAGTCTCAAACAAGGTTCCTATTCAAGAACTGAATTAGCGGCGAAACTCAGTCTCAGTGCCGTGTTTCGTGCAACAGGTGCACGGGGGGGCGTGTGGCCCCCGGTCGGTAGTAAGTTTGATGGCTCCAGCGGCCCGTCAGAATTAGGCTTGGCGTCGCAAGCAACACTGAAAAGAACTGGAAAACTTCTACTGCTCACTGTTGTTCCCCCCTCTCAGTGGTCCTCCATCTGGCCATGGACTTCTTGCCAGTCACTGTTTGGTACCAGGCGTACCGGTTGCCTTCGAGGACTGCGGCTGGGTTCGGGGCCGCATCTCCCCCAAGGTCCTTCTCGGCTGTTGCTGGGTGTCCGTGGTTGGCTCCGGCATCGATCGTGCCGTTCCCCCAACTGGGAAGCTATCACTCGAGCTGTAACTCCCCCAGTCCACCGTCACGTGGTGCCATCGCTGGCTGCTCTGGGCTATCTCCTCTCGCGGTTCTCTGCTCGGCCATTTCCCCACCGGGCGGTGGAGCGGAGGTGGTTGGCATGGCTTCGGTGCCATCCCCCTTTGCGCCTGCTATTTCAGGTGCGCGGCTTTCCATAGACGGTTCCATCCCCCTTTGCATGGTTTTTTGTCTGGGCTGACCACTGCTTGTGGCTCGCCCCCTTGTCTCCAGGCGTGCCTTGGCCTTTTTCTTGACCTTGCGGGCGTCCTTGAGGAGCTTGGGTATCCGGTGCGGGTAGCGCATGATAAAGGCCCGCGTCTCGTCTGTGATGCGCGGCAAGTACTGATCCGTGATGCGGACCAATTTGTCTACCGCCTCAGCGAGTTGGTGCCTTGTGGAAAGCCTCCCCCGGTAGTTGTTGTAGGCCTCCTCATCGTCACTGCTTACTGGCTTCCCCCGTTCATCAAAAAGCTTCATGGTTTGGTCGTCATAGTGCAGGGTGCGGCCGATCCACTTGTCCAGCGGGCTGGGATGGAACAGCGGATGCATCCCCCTCGTGTCACATACTGCACCATGTGGTCAAAGCTTGCATTGGCTGAGGTCGGTCTTGTCCGTTCCCCCGCTCCTGAGGGGCCGCTTCTACCTGCAAGTGCTTCCCCCTCTGCACTCTGTGGCGTCGTGTCCGAGGAGGTCGCCTTCTGCTGTGTTGGCTTTCCCAAAACTTGGCCGTAGCTGCCACTCTTGTGTTTGCTCTGCTTGCCACGCCGTGCAGTCTGCAGGCTGGGTCGCTTCGGACGTGGTTTTTACGAATGCCCGGCACACAGATCCCCGCCGCCTCTCTGCATAGGCGTTATTCCATCATAGCGCTCCTCCCAGGTAGATCACACTGAGTTCCTCAAGCTTGTAGTATGCCGTCCCCCCCTACTGGCGGGCCACCCCCGAAGGGGGCCGCAGTCAAGGGGTCCGGTAAGCGAGAAAATGCTGGGGCCTCTTGAGCAAAACAGTGGCAGATATAATGACTCAAGCACCGCTGGGAAAACCGGGAGGGCTCCCCTGGAGTACAGTCCACGTTATCCTCCCGGCTCCCCCCAATGCAAGGAGGCGGCACAAGCCTCCAAGCAAATGTGCAGCACTTGAGCCAAAATGGCTACCAGCCCCCTTTCTTTCGCCAGGGCTATGGGCTACCAGCCCCCTCTCTCCCTCACTCTGTCTCGCTCCGCTCCGGCATAACGCACCACAAAGGATTGCAGGCTCGCAACTTTGCCTGGGGTACAGAAAGTTCGCCACGGAATTGAATGCCCAAAATGCAGAGTCCCTGGAGAACGTCAAAGCATCTCCGTTTCCATCGGCATAGCTGTGGGGAACTCGTGTTGTACCACCTGTGATGCTGAAAGACTAAAGAATTTGCTTATCTTCGTATTGTAGTATGACAACAAGCTGGCTGCTACTCATTCACAGCATACTATCCAAGACGCCATGAAAGGGCGCATGCACTGAGAATGTTGCATCATCGACTCCAAACCACAGCAGCCCGCCAATGGCTGGTGGAAGCCATGATCGAAGCTGAGCGATGAAGTTCCATCCAGCCTGCTGAAAGGGCCGGACATGCTCCGGGCAGTGCAGGCAGCTCTTTGCCGAACCCGGGGCCTGGGGCGTGCCAACGCTGCGCTCGTGGACATACGCATCGGCTCCGAGGTTCCACTCGAGCGGCCTGACCCTGAAAGGAGAACCTGAAGCTCCTGTTGAACGGGAGATACTTCGGCATCATATTGACATATTGACCAGCTCGAGAGGGTCCTGCGCCCACGTCGCTGCGGGAGTCCAGCACCGTGCCTTCCTCAGCACTTTGCAGACAGCGAACAAGCAAAGCGTTGCCGAAGTTGCCGCCAGGAGTCGTAATGGTTTCGCATGTAAGACATCAGGTCAAGCGCAGAGATCTTCTTACCAGCTTCAACAGAAAGAGGCATGCGAGCAGCAGCTGAAACGTTGTGGCCGAGCACATACTTCTCATAGGTCTTCTCAAAGCTGCGGTCTGCAGCGACCCTGGATAAGAAAGACCACACTCTGGCATCGCTCAGGCGTGCTCCAGTAAAAGTGATGGGGTCGTAGGTGTCAGCAAAGCTGAAGTCCTCCTTCTTCCGGCTGCTATCCCAAAGCCCCATTTTCTCAGCGAAGCTGATGACCTTGGCATTTTCACATGTACCCGCTACAGTATTCATGGTCTCGGACAAGGCTCGGTCCAAAGACAAAATGAAAGTCATAGCAACTACACAAGTTTAAGCTCAAGGAGCTTGACTAGACTCGACAGCCGCCCACCCTCACCGTTTGCAAGCAAATGTACAACTGCAGAAGCCCTCACTGTGAACACTGCGCAGGTTGGCAGGCCGACATTTCTGAATAAAGAGTGCATGCGCCAGAGAGAGCGTGCGTGCTCATCAAGCCAAATCAGGGATAACGTGCAAGTGAGAGAACTTGGAGAACACGGCCACTCATCGAGCGTAGGGGACAATGCTCTGCTGGACGACTGAGGGCTGTGCATCATCAGAGTAGACGCACACGGAAGAGTCGTTCAACGGAAACTTCTGAATGCGAGCTTGGTTGGCATGACCACTGACGTGCCCATCCGGAATTCGCACTGCCACCCATATGGCTCCCTTCTCAAACTTGCCTTTCCCAATCATCTCAAGGACCCACACCTTCGGAAACCAGATGCGCACCAAGTGAACAATGAATGGCGGGTAGCAGGCAACTCACTCAACAGCACAACTACATGCATGCCTCGTTTGGGTCAGCAATCGTGAAAGACTCCCCGTCTGAAACATAGCCATACTCGCTGACAAGCTTGTCGAACGTCAGGATGGCTTCGCGTGCAGTCTTGCTCCGCTGCAGCGTTACCCATATCAAGTTACCATAATCCATCACACCCTCTCCTCCGCCCAAGGTCTCCTCAGAACTTCTGTCTGGCTGCAGCAACAAGAGCGAATTGGAACAATGCTGACCGGGCACATTCCCACCAAAAGTTGTCTCACCGATGGCCAGCCCATGTTCGTTGAGATTTCCGATCACCTTGCTTAAGTGCGCAAACAACCACAGGTCGGCTTAAGCCAACTTACGCAGAATAGCCTGCCGGCCCAGAACCAAATCAAGGCGCATTGTACGTGTAAGGAACCTCATCAATCTCTCCCAGGTACTTTCCGGAGTCCCAGTCCCAGATCTGGCGCTTTTCGTCAGGCTTGTGCTGTCCGGCCGGCAGATGTCCCAGCGTGCCATACCTTGGAAGCATGAGCACCCTGTGGTGGGGCCGAAGTTTGATGCCTGTCGCATCTGTAGTACAAAAAAGCCGACCATAGCATCATGAGTCATGAGGCTACTGTAGTGGCTGCTACTGCAAGTGCGTCACAAACTTCCAGAATCAGCCGTGTAGGAAAACAAAGTAGAACCATCCGCGGACCTGATCCGAAGCAAAAGGAGAGACACGGCTACATCCGATGCTTGTCTCTGACTAGGTATGCGGCGCTCCCTTGGAGACAATCAAGTTGGTACAGCTCTGCACACACCTGCAGATTTCATGGGGGCTACCGTAGCCTGGCCATGATTTGGGCTCGGGTGTCACCGTGCTGTGGAAAACATGTCCAGCCTAAGCAGACTCAAAAGCCCCAGCGCTGCGAACAAGGATGCTCCGCTGCTCATGTTTCTAAGTTGGAAGATCTGGGGAATTGAGCAGAACGGCTCTGATGCATAAACATGTCAAATCTCTTGAGCTCCGCACCTGCATTTGCCGAAACTGTCCGTGTTGTAAACCGCATGGCATGCGTACATGTTTTCGGGGGCAGGGGCATCTATCAAGGTATGTACACACGATGCGTCTGCCATGAAGTGGTGTGTGTGTGTGTGTGTGTGTGTGCACGCCTACGTACGAATGTACGGATACACGCATGTGCCTGCACACACAGGTACGTATGTATGCATGAATGCATGCACGGATGCATGCGTGCATGTACGCATACACACAGACAAAATGCGCTCACCAAAACCACAGTTAAAACCTCATGTGAAGCAGTGCAGCAGGATTGGGGCATCCGGCCAGGTGCAGGTTGAGCCATCTGGCTGTTTCGTCGTGCCGGTCTCAAGTTGAGGAGACACCTGAACATCGAACCATGGAAAGATTTCAGAAGTTGCAACGAAAGACATCGCATCGATCGCGGTGCTACGAACTGTTATGCGGGTGATCTTGCAACTAGTAAAATCACGTTCCAGAGCTGCATGTACAAGACCAGAGGACACTGGCAGAACAGTGGGCGGGCGGCAAGCGAGCCAGGCGGACTTCCCACATGCAAACGGAGAGGCACTTCCTCAGGCCGTGCTCGCAAGATTAGGATCCACCATGGGCGAACCCGAAGCTCTGCAAGCGGAGAGTCAAGGATCGAGCCTCCTAACCGCAGCGCCCGACTGGCTTGCTGTTGCTGCTTCGAACAAGGCTGCCTCCTTTCAGTTCGACTTGCAATCTGCAATGCTGCAGCCTTCGTCCCTACCGTCTGCTGGGCTCGAAGTCAGCAGAGCGTTCTGGAACCCTCCCGAGTCAGCTTCCAATCTGTTTCATTCTCGCCTTGCTACCAATCAGGCTACAAAAATCTACCTGCAATACCTCTTCAGGTCTCGCATCGAGAAAGGCTGGTCCGAAGCACACAGGAACGATTGAGCGAAGTTCTCGAGCGTTAAAGCGGTTTGTCCAGATGGTCGCGCGGGTTGAGCGCAGATCTGCTGCTGAAGCTCGCTTGGCGTCCAAGCGCTAGGAGCATACGGCCGGAGCCAAGCATGTGACCGGAAAGGAAACTATCACAAGCGCGGCGCTCCCCTCTCTTGTGAAATGACGAAGCCGAACAAGCGGCCTCACTTAAACATGTCTGTTCGGGAAACAGCACGCAGCTTCACAAACCTGCCCTCCAACTCGCTGTAACTGTGGCATCTTGTATGCTTCGTGCTGCAGTCATCTGTGGTCTTGTAGGAAGCTGGGCCCCCGGCCTCGCATTCTTAACACTGACAGCAGACTTCCCGTTCTCATATGAGATGAACCTTCGCCAATCCAATGTTTCGGTGCTGCACAGTCCCCTCTTCTTGGGTCTGTGACCATCCGCCCAGGCGCAGCCTGAACGAAGTTCAGGAAGCCCCGCAAGCACTCCCAATCCACTCCGCTTTCTGAGATGCGGGCTGCCACTGGAAAAAGGCACGTCCTCTCCGTGCCACAACATGCGCACTGGTTGCATACCTAGCCTTCCCCGCAAGAACAATCAAACGCTCATCACACGTTACGGTTCAAAGAACTGAACCTTGCCAAGTTAACACTC
Organism: Symbiodinium sp. CCMP2592; assembly: GCA_905221615.1. Classification (NCBI taxonomy): domain Eukaryota; class Dinophyceae; order Suessiales; family Symbiodiniaceae; genus Symbiodinium; species Symbiodinium sp. CCMP2592. The sequence goes on from CAJNDT010001289.1 coordinate 56,524, forward strand.
CTGCGGCCGGGTTTCGCGGGACGAGCCCCATGTTCTGGCGGAACACACGAACCTGCAGCCAGATGCCGGTAACTCACAATCTACTTGGCACTGAAAGCCTCCAAACAGCCGGATTACTTCAACCATTAAGCTCTCCGCACTTTGCAGCACATCTGTCGAATGAGTCGTCTCTGGCACACCCTCAACCTTGGGGTTGCAAAATGTGCATGCCTGCTTTGCGCAGAAAAAGGAGCTCATCTCAGCAACGTGCATTGCAAAAGGTGTACCTCACTTCGCCACCAAAGCTCCATCAGTGCAATTGGCAAAATACAGCCCGCAATGCTGCTGGATGAGCCGCTGGCATTGTGCAGCCTAGCAGATTGATACAAGGACGCAAACTTCTCACTGACTCGGACTGTCGACCGCACCACAGAATACCGCAGCCTCGAGCAGTTAACGCTGAAAAAAAGGTTGGTGCAGCCGAAGGAAGACACAACCTAGGGGCAGGAGCAACCGAAGCAAGCACCACCGACTACCGATGAAAGCTGCAAAGAAGCAGGTTGGACCGCTTTTGTACAGACTTTCTGTAAAGTCGGGCAGCACAACCATGGTCGGGGTGGGCAAATGCCTGCAGTAGCACCGCTGCCCTCCCTTCCCCTCGACATGACGGCTCGGCAGTCCCTGTGGGCTCCACAAGGCTTTGAGCGATGCCGGCGAGGACACAGCAGATGGGTCCAAACCCGGGGCGGGTCTTGTCCTCGGACGCCCCAAGCAAGCGACATGCTGCTCTGGGGTGACCCAGATGGGCTGAAGCTTGTCGAAGCTAGTCTTTCAAACGAAGCACGAGCCCAAGAGCTCTGCCAATTCCAAGCATGTTCTGCCCGGTGCTTCTGTTTTACTTCGGCATGCGAGCTGTGTTTTTCTTGGTGATCCTTCCCACTCGTATCCCTTCGCACTTATTTCAAACAAAGCTCGCAGTAGTAAACTGGGGGTCAAAGTCGCAGACTTGATCCAGACCAAGCGAAGAATTGTAGCATCTCCCCTACAGAGCTGGCGCCAACCAGAATCCGGCAGCTGTCAGGGAGACAGGTTCTACAGCCTGCTAAGCAATTCAGCGAGCTCGCCCTAGCTGCAAGAAGCAAACAATATGAGACCCTGCGAACAGGATACTTGTTTCCATCTTCTATCTTCAACTTGCCAGTGACTGCTAGTGACTGCTAGTGCTAGTGGGTAACCGTGTGGCAGCTGAAAGGACTGGAGTTCTTGAAGTGACCCTTCGTGTGACACTGTCTACTTGAAAAAGGAGACTCCACTACACCTTTCACGAAAGCGATATGGACTGGAACGTCCTTGACTCCCCGCCTGCACAAATGCCAACCCAAGCTCACAATACACAATGATTATGATTTTATGATTGAATCAACCTCCTCGGCGGAAGGGAGTCGACAAAAAAAGGAAGACATGGATCTTGGTTCAATGCATGCCTTGTTGCGGGGATGCTGCTTGCATTCGCAGCCGCTGAATGCCAGAATGACTTCTACAAGTGACAAGCCGCTACGCCGCTACAACCAGGCCGGATTAAAAGCACGAATCGGAAAAAGAAGTGACCTCCTGCCACTCATTGGCTTACACAGATTTGGAGCAGAAACGATTCACCTGGCACAGCAGAATGAGCACACACGTTGCGACGTAAAAGGGCGAGGCTTGCTCCAGCCTGGAGCCCAGGTACACAGGTCGCTTTCCTGGTGCAAGGCGTGGGTATGGGTTTTATCACTTCCAAGGCAATCATCGAGGATCCACTGCTGTTGCGCTGAAGCCTGTGACCACGTGCTCTGCCACTGCTTCCTTGCCACTGGCCTTCTCCTCGGATGCCATGCCCCAGTGTGAAGATGGTGACAAGAACGGGCATCCCATCTCGTAGAGCAGAAAGCAGTGTGCACATAAATCTTCGGAAAGCGGCGCTGCTTTCGCGCAGCTCCTCTTTGGTCTTGGCCGAGGCCTTGAAGACCTTCAAGGAAACCACGCAAAAAACGGACATAGCACCATGCTTACCTGCCCTTAGAAAGGAGCCTTTTTCGACCAGCCGGCGGCTCGAGTCTCCAACACATCCTGAAAAGTGTAAGGTGGCAGAGTCAGGAGCTCAATGTCGAAGGCATTTCCAAATCATAGCAATGCGAGTGCATAACATGTCAATACAGAGACCGCCATCATGGAAAGCGCCGCAGTCCTGGATCATGAACTGCATCCTCTTGCTGTACCTTACACAGCGATGCGCGACTCGCGGAGAGCCGGAAACGGCATACCACAACCTATGAAAGCAATGCTACTGTTATGACGAGAGCAATGCGATTGAGCGACGCGTTCTTGCCTTCAGGTGTCTTGCGCACCTTCAGGTCCTGCAGGGTCTCCACTTAAAAGGAGCGATGCAGCGACAAACAGAGAGATGCATAGAGGGGGCAGCAAGCAGTCCTTGAGTCTGTCACAAGCCAGTCTCAGCGCCACTTCTCCTGCTGGCAGGCTCTCCATCCTTGGATCTTTGGCAGCAAGAGGAGTTGTGGGGACGGACACCCGGGTATCTTGCTTTCACTGTGGAGGGAATTGCTTACGCGCTGTGACAGCGAACCGTCCACTGTCCCGCGCTTGCCACATCCGCCCGGGACACCCCGTTCTTTCGTTTGCCGTTCCCAGAACTTGATGAATCGCACCCCCACCAGAGTTCCGTGCATTTCGAGGTGTTTGTTGTCTGAAGTCGTGCTTCCGCCAATCTTACATTGATTTTTTGCATGGAATAACTCGGGAAAAGATGACTCTAAACATGTCTGACAAGATTCGTATAGCCAGCTGTCAGGAGCAGCTCGCAAGCACACTCAAGCGCATGCTCCTCCTTAGCAAGCATGCCAAGCTGGAACTTAAGTTCAACTTCAAGACTGTGGGTGGTAAGTTATACTGAGCCAAGAGCGGGCGTTGTCTTGTCATCCTCGGTTACTCAGCCAAATAGCGGCTTCGACTGCGTGCGCTGAACAAAAGCCAAGATGCAGCTCTTCAAGGTTGCTCTTGACAGTTGGAACACGAACGCTTCATCGAACATCGATTCAGTGCTGGGAGTGTCCAGCAGTAGCACACCATTCAAGTACTACTTGTAGTTGATTGACAATTCGCAGCATGCCATCTTCGCGTGCATCGTGGAAAGCTTGGCTTCTCCACTCTTGCCTATCGTCCGACTGTAAAGGCTGGTTTTCCCGAGTGCTCAAAGTCATAGCATCTCGAGCACCCTTGACTCCTGAATGCTGGGTTGCCAAATTGCACTTTGCGCTGGGGTCACACAGCTCCCAGCCGCTGTAATTGTGTCCAGGGCTCAATCGTGCCATCACACAAACTACTTAATGCCCACGCTGCACGTCGTCCATAAGCTTTCAACTGTGCATCTGAAGTCTTAGGTGGGGGGCGGGACGGGGTCCCGGGCTGCGTCCCGTAGCTTTCGTGACATCCGAACCTGGGCGTGAATATTCCCGAAATGCCGGGACTCTGCTCGCAAAGAGCCAAGAATGGGCACTGTTGTCATGAAACCACTGCACCCGACCGTACCCATCTGGCATACTTGGTGGGATGGCGAGAAAGCAAGCCTCTCCCAAAAGGCCTTCATGATGGAGGGTGCAATGCTGTTTGGGAGCAAACACCGTATTTTTTGGAGTTCTGCCACGTGACTAAGGTTTTTCGCAAACGTCCCGCCAGCTCACATGCCCGAAGGAGTTGCTTGCCTGAAATCGTTGCCCACGCTAGCCACTGTCTCCCATGTTGTTCTCACGGCTTTTGCAGTGAAGCTAGCCGAAGCACGGCTGCATTGCTGTCAGAAGACAGGACGAGAACTCTCTGCATCTGAAGTGGGCTCGGCAAGAGCTTGCACCGCCCTGGACCTGATGCCGGGCTAAGTGTCCTGATTGGTCCCGCCAAGAATCTTCGAAGCAAACCAGCTCGCAGATGACGGAGCCGACAACTTTCGTGGACAGAAGCTGTCGCAGAAACAGATGCCCGATAAACCTAAGCCAGTGGAAAAGCTGCAACAAAAAGAAGAGTTGTGGTCAGAACCTGACGCAAACTGATGACTGCTGCCATGCAAAAGGCAAAGGAGTGGTTGATCAGTGGCAGACTTCATGTTTGCACACATCCTGTGCTTCTTTTGCTTGATCAGGTGTGCCTCTCGTGAAAACAGAGCGCCACTGCAAACAAGATGGTAACACTGCAAGTTCGGGCGCCCTCATGCAAGATGGCCTTCTCCTCTGCATCGCAGTTGGACTTCTCTTCTTCCGTAAGGTCCTCAGTTTGCAGGTCGTCGGGGCAGGATACATCACATGTGTAAAAAAACGATGGAGATCTGGTTGTTGCCTACCAAGAGTCGGAAGATGCCAACAGCTCCTCGAATTCGTTTTGACAGATGTTGAGGACCAAACCTCGCAGAGTCCCAGGCAGCTGGCAAGTGCCCCGTCTGATCAGCGTTTCAGCCCAGGCTCTTCGAAAGGTCACCGGCTTTCCACCATCGGGGCTGGGGAAGTCTGGGTAAACAGACTTGAGGCTGAACACCAGATCCGCATATGTCTCGCCTGCAGTGTCGAACAGAGTTCATGTATGTCGATCGCAGCGGATGCCCCATACTGTGAGCCCTAGCAAGCGCCGGAACCCAAACAAAAGAACGTTCACCGACTTTCTATTGCCATGCGTAAACTCAATAAACTCGCCAAATCCCAAAAATGGGGAGAACCTTCATAGTGCCAGTAGCAATCCCTGTTTAGGGAGGGGGGCTTCATAATCAGGGGTTTACATTAAGCCGAAACGCAGGTCTGATATGGGAGGAGAAAGTGGCTGTAGGTTTGAGAACAGAAGTTAGTCAATCGGATCGGCCGAGAGACAATAGTGTGGTTCGGTGACTGCTTTCCGGAAGATCAACTCAATGATCGCTTCGAGCTGCTCTTGCCCCTCGACCTGGATAAAACCATCAGGGCTGGATGAACCCATTCCCCACTGCCACTTCCAGGCCTGAACGGCGGCGATCTGCCCAACGATGGTTGCCAAATTCTCAGGGCACACCTTGTTGAGCAAGCTTTGCACCTCGAACAAACGAGATACAGGATTCGCCTTGGACGACGAGAGCTGAGGCTTTGCGCCTTCCGCTTCAAGCTCTCAATGTCGGATTGCGGTGTAGTTCCGACGCGGTAGGCATTTGCGGATGGAGTCCTGCCGCAGCCCGATTGAAATAGCCCACTTGGAACATGATGGGTGCGAGTGGGACGCCAGCGCACACAACAACATCAGCAGGAGCTAAATCGCATTCCGAGGCTCGGCAAGGCCTCGAAAAGTGTCAAGACTTTCAAGAGAGCTACGTTAGGCTGTCGCGGGCTCAGGAAGCTCGACATGCCAAGGGGCCATCGCAGGGGACATCCCTGATCTTGAGCCGCCACGACTCCTAAATCAGAAGCACGCGGTGGGAGCACTTCTTCTTTCATGCATCGAGCTTGGAATTCACATCGAAGCAACAAGCAAGGGGGATGTCCTTGGCTCCCTTGTTGAAGTTTGCCGCTTGGGCATCGACTTCTCAGTGAATGTGGACGGACACGGCTCCGATTGCTGTCGCTTCAGTGGGTCCTTCCGATTCACCGCCACAAATCAGCTGATCTTCGCAGTGCGACATGACGCATGCAGGCTTCCAGCGCAGCAGGACCCGACACTGTCCATGCTGGGCACAATCATCAGTTTCGTCCCGAGACCCACCATTTCAGGAGGCACAGAGTCCTTCCAAGGCAGAGCATTGCAGACTGGCTTCTACACCTCTATGCGCATGTCCTCAACAAGTTTTCGGAAGCTAAGAAGCTTCTGTCTGGTTGCCAGCCAAGCCTGGCGCATGTGCATCTGTCAGTCACTAGACTTTTGGGCTATGGAGACACGAACCTTCTGTTGAGCTCGCTCGTCCTGTTCTGGCTCCACGGTTGGCTTGGCATCCGGAACCTCACCGGCAAGTCTTCGTAGCAACAAAGGCTGGATATCTCTATGAGAGAACTTGCCAGGCCTGGGCCTTCTCCGAAGGCTTGAACGAAGACTTGAGGAGGAGCGTGAACAGAGGAGATTGCAGCGACGGCTTCACATCCGCCTGTGCCACTACACATGAGTGGTGCCATCTTCGGCAGAACTCACTTGCGGCGAAGGCTACGCGGCTACACCTGTGCTACCGAGCGGCGACTTCCAGGTTTAGCGCGCTGAATGTAGAGGTGTCCGATCGCCACCGTGCAGCAAGCTTTGCATGTCGAGCCAAAACCTGGCTCAGAGAGGCTTTGTGCAGCAAGTCCGATCTGAAAGTCAGAGGCTCACGCCTGCTGGACCGAAGCGGGACTTGTCAGCTCCGGGAAAGCAATCTTCGAGCGTCTGACCGACCTGAAATGCGCAAACGACAAGTAGTAGTTCAGTTCCACCGGTCGAAGTGCATCGGATCTTGCAAAGCAATTGCTCAGCTGGGCAGCTTCCGGGCAGTGGTTGCAGCCTGCATGACATTTGAATGTCTTCGTGTCACTCCGACAAGAGCACCTGGTTTAGAATGAGAAGTCAAGACGAACCGTCTTCGAACAGAACGAGCCAGGCGACTGCAGCTACAACGTCGGACCAGCTTACACTTCGGAATGTGGCGTCGCGAATTATCATACTGTTCCGGCCTCTTCCGGGAGCATGACTTTGGCGCAGAGGAAGGGGCAAAATCTGTGGAAGCTGGGTTCTGCCGGGCTCTTTACGCTTGAGCCTGTTCGGTCCGTCGACACGGCGGTCCACATGCCCACATGTTTGACACATGGCCAGCACTTCAAATGCAGCCATATGGCACATGCAGCCTCGCGAATAAGCTCCAAGCAGCTCGTCGCTGTCCACGTGCAGCAGCCAGTCCAAGCGGAGCCTGGTGAGACGTCGCGTCGCTTTCTGGGTTTCTGGCCGTTTCTGGCTCGGCTGGCTCGGCTGGCTCGGCTCCTGGCTCGCCGGCCCGGCGCAGCGCGTGTTCGTTGTTCAGGATCTGCCGGCTCTGCACCTGCGCTGGGAAACCGAGCGCTGGCCCTGGTGCAGTAATTACTCCTGTAGCAGTGCTTGCAGCTCGGGCTCAGCTTCGCATTCAGACATGATTCTGCCTGTGAATGCCGGAACCGGAAGGTAGGGACGTGATTGCAGCTTTGGCTGAAGGCAACAGTGGATGCAATTCCTTCAAGGACCCCCGATCGGATCCTCACCCATCACATGAGACAGACATAGACAGACTAGGAACTACAAGCCGGCGGCCTCCATGTCTGCAAATCGCCCGACGCGTTCTTGGAAACAGATTGGCAAACTCGATGAAGCGCAGGCGAACTGCGAATCCTACTGCCTTCTTAGGCGGCAACCCCACGAAGGCATGGAAGGCCACTGCTCACGAAGTTGTGCGTCGACTGCAACCAGTTCCACGAAGCCGGCCTGTACCTGTGACTCGTCCCCTGCTAAGCCCACCCCAAAGCTAGAGATGCACCAATGCAGCAAAGCAATCACGAAACTGGGCCCACCCAGCCGCTCTTCTGTAGCACTTCTGCCGCGGAATCGCTGGGGTCATCGAGGTACAACCTGGGCATTGAATGGACTGTGGATTCAAGCCGCTTCACAGGCCCCGGCCACGTCTGACAGCTCGTCTCAGCACGCAGATGCTGTGCGCCAGGCAGCAATTTGCAGAAGCCCAAAGCTGCGTAGTGGCGGACGAAGCTCTCAATGATCTCAGTGAGGCGGATGAGGTAGCAAGCAGTTCTGCGAAGATGTACCCCCAATTGATATCATTGACAGACACACAAACGAGAGCTGGGCGTTTGCACAGTCACGGATCTGAGAAAACAACGCGACCTGAAAGTGAGCGCTGGGTCCCGCGACTGTCGCAGTCCTTCAAGCAGGCTCGGCGGCTCGGTGCGCTGCCCGACTTCCCGGCGGCGCGCGCTTGCGACTGGCAGCCTCGGTGCCATGGCTGGGCACTGGACAGCCCCGTCCAAAGCAGAAAGCAACGGAACCTTGGCCCGGTCCTGCCACGTCTGCCTCTCGGTGGCACCTCGCGAGACGAGACGAGACAAGCTCCGAGACAGAGACAGAGCTTGGGTGCCAGCAATTGGCCCAGAACTCCTGGCCGGCCTCATTCCGAGTACTGACGACATCGTAGTCTCAGAAATGTGTAGAGCCACAGGGCCTCCTGTCGCAACGCAAGCTGGCTGGCAGAAACCTCCATGCCTCGAAAAGGTCTTGATGACGTAAAACACAAAAAGTGCTCAGCATCCGCTGTGGCAAGATCTGAGGATGGCGCCATGAGGTCAGGTTCACCAAGTGCGGCACACATTACTGTTGCGGATTTAGCGTACAAACTGCAAAGATCTACAGAAGAGACGGCAATCAGCCAATTCTTGTGACCTTCTCGATGTGCTCTGGTCAAGTGTGTGATGGTCTGAGCATGTGATACAGCATCGGTG
>CAJNDT010001290.1:0-66892 GCA_905221615.1 Symbiodinium sp. CCMP2592
TACTAGAAATATTATAGATAATCCTACGAAATATTGATTCCTAATTTAGGCCCCTTCCCAATACTAATAATAAGATTCTATAGATCTTTTATCGAACTTTGAATACTCCCATATATCAATAATCGATTCGTAATATATACCACACACATAATAAAACCAATAACCACGAAACACACCACACCCACGACCCAGACTACGCGCAACGCAGACACTCCATACAAGAGAGGCACACACGCCCGTGCACACGCAACGTCCATAGCGCATACAATCCATATACAATAGACAATATACGCAAGACCCACCACACCCGCCGTAGAACCCCCATCCCCCAATACCCTGAACTCCACTCGGGGAAAATTCTAAAGGACTCTAGGAGATACAACGCGCATCTAGGACCCCCCGCTGGTAGTCCAAATACTAATTCAAGAATCTAGAAGATTCTAGCAGATGCGTCGCCCGTTTCCCTCCCCCGAAAATTTAGCGGAACGGCTTTTTGGAGGCAAAACCTCAGGCAGTAGCTGCCAAAAGAAGAAGCCTCTGCAGTTTAGGCCTCCAAAAGAGCCGAGGGCCTTTGAAAGGGTTTACCAGGGTTCTGGTAGGGCCATCACGGCTGATGTTTGGATGTATGCCAAGCCGGGCTCCGAAATGCTTAGCCGCAAAGTGGTCGCCGAAAGATGTGTATTTCCGCAACGCGATGCGAGTTAAACCCTCCCTTCGTACCGCGTTTTAATCTTGTTTCCATTTCCCGCGCAAGCCAGACTTGCCGCCGCACCCCACATGTTTCCCACATAAGCAGCCAGACGCCTGTACCGTGTTTCTATTTCTTCTATTTATAAATCCTCAAGCCTTCAGAAGTACATGGGGCAGGACACGAGGCAGGAAACGGTATGAAAGTACGAAGCCCTCAACCCCTAACCCTGACTTGAATACTAGACATCAGCAGACGTGTAAACCGTAAAGTAAACCCTTATCGGGGCTATACTACTTGACCCCAAATTGTTAGACCCTCACCAGACCCAAAACCCTTCACTGCACCGGTTCTTCTTGGGGCCTCACGATTGGTTCTGTACTGTTGGGTAAATTGTCGGGGGTCGGAGGTTCTAGGATGTTCTAGGCTTCGCCTGAGATTCCTGGACTCGTCTTATGCCTCAAATCGCCTCTGAACCCTAATTATCAAGTTTCCAGATTCCTATATCCTTCGAATTTAAACTATGAGAAAACCCAACGCACAAAGCCCCAACAGATAGGCCTTTTGGCTAGGATCGCTTCAAGCTCGCCTTACGGATGCCTGCAGCCTTGGCTTTGGCCTTTGTTTTGACCTTTGCCTTGGCTTTTGCTTTGCTTTGGCCTTGGCTTTTGGACTAGGCTTGATGGGAAGCGATGTTCCCGGCTCTTTCAGAGCGAGTAGATCAAAGTGCACATTCCCACGCAGCAGTGCAATTGGACGGCCTCCAGCAGCCCCGTCGTTGTTCTCAGTCCACACAAGCTCCAAGCCGTCGCGCCAAGAGTAGACTTCGATAGGGATGCCAGACATCCGCACAAACGCCGCCAGATTGCAGAAGGTGCCGTACGTGCGTGGCTTCATGGCGTACGCAAAGTATGTGCCCCAGTTGAACCCTCCTTGGTGTTCTTGGGTCCACAGTGGATCGTCCATCATCTCCTTGGGTGATTTGTCATTTCGCCGGACCGCCAAAATCCACATAATTATCCCGAAACGCTAAACCCCAAACCGTTGTCCGACATGGCATCCGAAGAGGCAAGCTCTAAATCACGCAGAGGCTCCACGCATACGGCTTCTGTCACCTGGCGCAGCCGTCCGGGCGTCAGGGAGTCCAGGTACTTCTGCATGCAGCAGCAGACCTGGCTACGCAGGCTCTGCGCGCCAGCGTCGTCGTCCTGTCCAAAGGCCATTTTAGGTGCCTTATAGTTAACTTCGCTCTGTGAGACACGGGGTCTGTCCTGCAAAGCCTCGGCTGCGATGCCACCACGCAGCTGCATGCCCATGTGCAAGGCCCTGTAAAGGCAGCCGCCATCCGCCATGACCTTGATGCGAATCCAAGGGTCGAAGTCGGGTGCCCGTCGACGCTTTGCGGAATCAGGCGTGCGCAGACGAGGTGATATAGGCACTGTGTCATCCGCCTCCAGCTGGATTGGCATGAGCTTGAGACTGGCTTCGTATCTGACATACTCGTGACCTGAGAGGGCAACAGGCAGCGATGTGCCTCAAAAAATTACAAATAAGGGCCTTAGTAATTAGAATAGGGTTTTGGGCTTCTTTATAGTATGGTTATAATAGGGAACCCTAAGGAATAGTATAGGTATGTGAATCGCGCTAGCTGGTCGTACGCTGCAGGGGCAAACACAGCACCCCAACTGTTGTTGCTTCGCGTGACCGACCGCAGGCATGCAGCTTGCAGAGCTACACTACCTGAAATTCAGCCGTGCACACTTGGCGCGCCTAGTAGCTAGAACAAGGCACGTGAGCCAACACGTTTCGATTTTAACAAAACATACAAATTACAACAGCAGGCAAGACTGAACTAGAGCTGGCAGAGGCAGGTGCACATGACGCACTGACATGTATGTGCACTCACAGGTAGGCTTCTTTAGTAAATACAGGAGACGTCGTAGTGAGAAGAAGCGAAAAACATGATGGCGAAATCCAAGCACCGGTCTTGTTGTCTTTGAGGCTCACGAAACCCTGCGAGACTGAGAGGATTGTGAACTCTCGCACTTCACCGCCCAGGGTCTCGAACTTGCCACGCCCGGTCTTCGTCGTGTATTGGCTGTTGCGTGCGATGACACGGTGGCCCGACATCAGCGGCATAGTGCTGCGATGCGTCCTTTTCCTGGCATAGCGCAGGTGCCGCTTCATGGCCTCACGCATCTTCTTGTTGTTGAGGGCGCCAGCAATTGGGGCCACGACCTTGTGGAGCGCCTCAGTTGCCTGCTGCACGTACTCTGGCGTGAGACCAGCCTGGCTCTCATCGAGGAAACGTAGCCAATCGGCCTCGGAAATGGGTTTGGCCTCCCCATGCATGATGCCGCGAAGCTGTAGATTCTTCCAACGACTTTCGGTGGGTCGCAGTGAGCGCCACAAGCTTTCTGGGCTGACGCCATACCGCTGATGGATGCGGGAGTTTACAGCCACCGTCGCCGCGAGGAGGCGGCTCCTCTGTCCGGCGTGCGCCAGGTCTAGCAGCCGGTTGTGGCATTCCACCAGCCCGTTTGCCTGGGGGCGTCCCGGCGGGATCGTTCGGGGACGGACTCCCAGTGTGGCCTCGATGGCAGTCGTGAGCAAGTTGCGGAACTGGCCACCATTGTCAGTCCAGCATATAGCTGGGAGTTCGTTGTCCGCATAGAACTTGAGCATCAGCTCCTGGACCTTGACGGCAGTGGCTTCACCGAAATCCAGAGCCCACGTCCAAGTCTTCCCGCTGGTGAAATCGAGCGCGAGAAGCATAGACCACTTCGGCTCATCATGCGGGGTCACTGCTTTTAGGTCCCAGCCGATGACATCACCTGAGTGTAAAGGCGTCGGCAAGTGTCGGACGTCTGCCTTTCCCATCTCACGCGTGCTGTTGGAGCGGCAGAGCTCACAGCGTCGAACTATCCAATCTCCATCGAGGGCAATGTTGTTCCAAGTTTTTCCTGTCTGATGTAAAAAGCCCTATACACCCTGTCGAATCGAAAAGTTTTTACGAGAGCAAAGAAGCAGATTCTAGCTGCATCTTGGGACCCACTTCTTTCATGGCTCGGATGACCGCGTGACGTCCGCCGGTGTGGCTACAATCTTCATGTGCAGCCTGCAGCAACGCAACCTGGACAGGCATGGGCCCCGGGTAGTATTCGAGGATTTTTAGGCTCAAGGGTTTAGGCTTGAAGGCTTAGGGTCAGGAATATAGAGCCAAGCACAGTCAAGCCGCTTTTTCCTTGGCGGGTATGCCCCCATGATCAGGGCCAAGCATACGAAGGTGGAAATTTTTGCGCCCTTGCTGAGCAAGGACAGCTCTGTAAGATTGTAGGTTCTCACTGGGCAGGGCCTCGAGCGGCCCCTGCAAGATCCACTTGGCAACCTCGCCTCTATCAGGCGCAGCCTCGCCTTGGTCAGGCACATCCGTCCGGATCCGCAGCGGCTAAGCTTTGCACCGATCTTTGCACCAGCTGATCGTGGGTCTCCTTGAGGCGTTTCTGTGAGCAGGCTGAGCACTGGCTCCCATTGGCTTTATTTCGCTGCCGTTGGGAAGTACTGAAATCAGCCTTGGGTTTCACCACGCGACAAGTAGCACAAGTCTTGGTCAGCTTGCACTGCTCCAGGGCAGCTGTCTCAACGCATTTTGGGCACTTGGACTTCACGCCCGCGGCCCACTGCGTTTTGGTAAAGCCAGCCCGAGGAGTGCCCACATTGCAGCCAGCGCAGACTTTACTGTTCTTGGCACGCTTCTGTAGATTGGCATCCACTGGCTTGCACTCGAGACAACGGGAGACGGAGTCTTTCTTGGCCCATTCCGTCCTGGAAAACAAGGCCTGATCCTTCCGCTGCTTGCACTCCGAGCAGATCCTGCTAGATACCCGCTCTGCCAGCTGAGGCAAGCGACGGCCAATCTCCTATCGTGTCGGGAGGGACTCAGCATGATACGATGGGCTTGTAGTATAGTACAGTATCGTGTCGGGATAGGACAGTATAGGATAGTAGATGATATGATATGGTCTTGATGCATTCGCAATGATTTGCATGAATCTTCCAACCAAATCAAATGAATGCTTGAATTCAGACGCACTTGGTCCGATGCAGTTAACTGCGAAAGGCAAATCTGACGAAGTTGATCCGATGCAGGTTTGACATTGATATGGACTAATCGTTGCCCATCTATGCCAATCTGCAAGAACGTGCCAAGAACAGTAAAGTCTGCCGCCCTGCCCAGTGACATCCTGCAATCTTACAGAGCTGAAAACAGGTTGAAGAACTTCCGCCTTCGTGTGCTTGGCCGCTTGGCCCTGATCATGAGGGCCATGCCCGCCCAGGAAAACGCGGCTTGACAGTGCTTGGCTCTATATTCTTAACCCTAAGCCTTCAAGCCTAAATCCTCGGATGTTACTCGGGTCCATAGACGTCCGACACTTGCCGACACCCTTACCGCCGGTGATGTAATCTGGCTGGGCAACCCTTCGAAAGTCGTTGGAAGAATCTACAGCTTCGTAGCATCATCCATGGGGAGGCCAAGCGATGCGTGAGGCTATGAAGCGGCACCTGCGCTATGCCAGGAAGACGACACATCGCAGTGCTATGCCGTTGGTGTCGGGCGACCGTGTCATCGCATGCGAGCAGACCTCGATGCCTGGTCTAATTCGTAGGTATCGCTATGTGAGCTATGAGCGCGATGTCATAGTCTACCATGTACATAGAGCAAGGCGCCGTTTTGCGGACCATGTCTCATCATTTGTGTGAAAAACAAAGGAATCCACTCAACTCTCGGTCACAAAGCCGTGAAAAGCAGAGGAATCCAGTTAACTCTCGATCACAAAGCCCTGGGCAACCAATCGTAGATCGAAGCAGTGCAAAGCAAGCAAGCAGGACGATCGGAAATTGCTACCGCTGGCATAACAAACTATGGCCGTATTAGCTAACAAGCTAGTGGCCTGTGTAGGACCAAAAGGATTCGAGCCATTCCCCTTGTACAGACAACGACAAGCGATGGGCAAATCTGACGAAGTTGATCCGATGCAGCTTCCACAACGATACGGACTAATTGTTGCGAATCTGTGCGAATTCGCATGTTTTGAACATATCTTCCAGTCATATCGGAAGAATGTTTCAATTCTGACGAAATTGGTCCGATGCAGATAATTGAGATAGGCAAATCTGACGAAGTTGATCCGATGCAACTTCCACAACGATACGGACCAACTGTTGCGAATCTGTGCGAATTCGTATGGTTTGAATATATCTTCCAATCATATCGGAAGAATGTTTCAATTCTGACGAAGTTGGTCCGATGCAGTTAATTGAGATAGGCAAATCTGACGAAGTTGATCCGATACAGTTTCCACACTGATATGGACTAATTGTTGCGAATTTGTACGAATTCGCATGTTTTGAATCTATCTTCCAATCATGTCGGATGGATATTTCAATTCTGACGAAGTTGGTCCGATGCAGTTAATTGAGATAGGCAAATCTGACGAAGTTCATCCGATGCAAACAATACTCTATTAGAGTAAGATATAGTATAGTACAGCATAGGACATAGGACAGTATAGTAGAGCAGTAGCATACTATCAATGGAACGAAGGGAGAGCAGGACATTCCTACAGATCTTGTCCTGCTGCACCAGGCGAGGAGCGTACTCTTCCAGAATGGCTTGGGTATCTTGTCCAACGTTTGCTGGGGCCTGGCCGGCAGATAGTACTGGCTGTCTACCGAAGCTTTCAAGGGAACTCTCCACCCAGAGCCCGCAAATCTGAGACCTATAACCCTACAAGAAAAAACAGCCTAAGCTGAAATGCCTCCTGGTGCGACGAAGCAGGCTTGCCAGGTAGAGCACATTTGCCGCGGACATGCTCCCGTGCTTTGCGCAGTGTCAAATCAGCATAGTACTTCGGATTAGGCCGCTGGGCTTGGAAGTGACAAGCCTCTGCTGCTTCCTGGATTGTCGCGCCTGGATGCTGCTCGAAATACTGACATGCCAGCTTCCAGTCCTCAGCGCTCCGATCCGCATGGGACTCTTTCGGCTGGACAGCTTGCCTGGGTTGGTGCTTGACAGCCTTCTTAGGAGCTGTAGACCCAACTTGAATACCATGCGGTGTCACGGAAAGCACCGAGTTGGCAGTTAAATCGAGGTAGCACTGCTCGTCCATATCTTGTACTGCACTGTGCAAGATACTGACACTGCAACCCTTGGCAGGTTTGCAATTGATACTGCCGGGAAGCCGGCCTACCTGAGTGACCTTGGCGGATGCCATGTCCCCTCCCAATGCTGAGGTAAGCTCTCGTGTAACGTCTAAGGTCGACTTGCTTGGGAGGTGTTGTGGCAGAACCAACCACAGCTGATAGCATCCTGGGGACGTCTCAACCAGCACACGCGGTCTCAGTGCCAGCAGTGTCTGCAGCTGGCCCTTGTAGTTGTCTAGGTCGACCATGACCAGGCCGGATATGTTCGGTCGGATGAAGAAATGGCCACCTATTGCGATTCACCGCTCCAACTCACAGAAAATGAGCTCTTTTGAGGCCTGCGGTTTGGAAAGCAGGGCATGCTTACGAGCAGGGTCCAGTATGAGCACATTGTAGCTGCTGGCCTCTGGGAAAGCCCGCAAAAATTGCAAGACCGTCCCCGCACTGACAGCCATCAGCACTTCTCAATCCTTGCATCTCTCGAAGGGCCTGCGCACGGCCATTCTAGCAGCTTCCACAGCCCTGCCACGGGCATGCTAGCAGCTTCCTCAGCCCTCGCACGACCATGCCAGCACCCTCGAAAGGCCATGCTAGCACCTTCATGAGCCCAACAGTTTCAGAAAAGAGTCCCGAAGTCATACCATTCCAACTGCAGGACACTCGGACTCTAGCATTCCGTGTCAGAGTTGGGTCGTCGTTATCGTCGTATTGGTGGTGGTGAAGCTAGCAGCAGTAGTAGTAGCAGTAACCGTTGTACTGGTCTTAGTAGTAGCAGCAGCAGTGGCAGCAATCCTAGTTGTTCTCGTCATAGCAATACTAGTCGTACTCGTACTTCTTGTCGTCGTAGTGCTGGTGGTCATCGTCGTAGTAACGTCGTAGAATAAGAAAATCCGCTCCCACACAAAGTGGTTTGGCACATTGGAGAAACTTCACGACCACAACGCGCACCGCGCAGCACGTCCCACGGGGAATCGAGGAGGATTCACCCCCATACCAGAACCAACCACCCCACGAACCCACCCCACACCACAGGGGAGGGGGGGGGGCCTCCAGAACCATGAGAAAGCCACAGAAAACCCACCCCACACCGCAGGGGGGGAGGAGCCACCCTATCCAGGACCATTGACCATTGGGGGGGGGGGGCGCGGAGCGCATGACCATATATAATCCAATTTTAGAAATATTTTTATTCATAGACAATATAATACGCACACTTCATACACAACGCCGCGCACACTCCTCTAGAAGGCTCGAAGAAAATCACCAATTCATTTATCGCCATGCGATCCTTTACATCAATTCATTTATCGCCATACGATCCTAAAAATCAAGTTCCTAGGAGATATTGTGATATATAGAATTATATTCTATTTTATTTATGGGCCAAGATTTGAAGTTGAGAATTAAGTTGAAAATAGAGAGAATTTATGAGATATTATAGATTGCAAGTAGTATTAATTTTGAAAAAAATTAAAATTTCCATATTTTTCTATATAAAAGAATTCTAAATCCCATCTATATTTATAACTTAATATTTATGAATCAGCATACGAACCAGATATGACACGACCCAACCGCGAAATAAACACCAACCCAGACCCGAACCAGACCCGAACCAGACACGAACCAGACACGAACCAGATACGAACCCGACACGAATCGGACACGAACCAGACACGAACCACACACGAACCGCACACGAACCCGACACGAACCACACACGAACCCAGACACGAACCCGGACACGAACCGGACACGAACTCGGACATGAACCCGATCGCGAACCAGACGCGAACCCTAATCAAAACACGAACTCAGACACGAACCGGACACGAACCGGACGCGCACGAACCTTGACATGCGACGAATACTTGGTTTTATTCAGCAAGCACAGCACCGGAGCCTCCGCCAAAAACCTGTAGAAAAGAAATACCGCGAGAATGTCCCCTTAAATCTACCGATATTTGGTAAATTTTAAATACCCCGAGATTTCCTGCAGCTACCAAAATGTTCGGGGTTTTAGTACCATGAGAGAAGCGCTCGCGACACTACAATCTCCAGGATTCTAGTCACGTGAGGCACCCATTCAAGAGGCTTTCACGAAGAAACGCGGAAAATGACCCAAGTTACAGGGGAGCAGGGGTGCGCACAGAATCATAGATGCAACCAGCGCGACACCGTTTGATTAGAGAATAGTTACTAACTTCACCAACTAACTCATATTTTCAAGTTCAACCGACCTGATCCTATTAACAATAAAGATATCGATATTGTTTGATTATCTTGAATCTAAATTTAATTGAACCTTTTGCGATATAAGAAGCATTTCATATTGTAGGAGTAACATATAGTGTATATATACTCAAAAATATCAGAAAGCTCGAAATAAAAATATATCCCCGGGTCCGACACTCTCGAAGAAGAACTGAAGCTCAGAGAATAGACTAATTTATTATCAGTTGGTATATATTTATATAATCTAATACTGTTCTACAATATACTTAACTATTTCTTAATTGAGTATGCAGTAATTAGCCAGGTAAGCTTATGTAAAACAGCATTTGTGTTTTCAAAGTCTGAGCTAATAAATGTAAGCCGTGCAAGCAACGAACACATGGCATGCATATCTGCAGACCGTGCACAGCAGTAACCGCAACAGTAACAGTAGCAGCGGCAGCGGCAGCAGTCGTAGCGATAAAAGTAATTAGTGCAGTAGCACTCGGAGTCGGAGTAGTAGCAGCGGTATTAGTAGTAGGAGTAGCAGTAGGAGTAGCCGTAGGGGTAGGACTAGCAATAGGGCTGGTCCTCTTCGTCGCAATAGTACTGATTTACAAAAGGAATGGACTCTGGCCGTATCGAAATCTGTAGGCCATCAATCGTTGTGCTTGTATTGATTTTAAGACTTGCTTGGTGAACATCTACCGTTGTGACCAAGTTGCATTGCATGGTGGCAGGACGCGATCAACGAAGGCTACGACTGTGCGCAATTCTTGCCGCCAATTTTCTGACCATAGGTGCCCTCGCGTGCGCTGGACCATGTTCCCGGAGCCAGCACAACCTGATGGCGCAACGGCAACCGACACATGACAAATGGAAACAAAGCCTCCAGCCCAAGCGTTGGAATTTGCAGCTAACAGTCTTCGAAGGCACTACGATTCAGGATTTGGGGTTTGCGACGGCTCGCTACGAACACAACCCTTTGTAAATATGCTGGGGCCTATCTTGGAAATTTCTTTGAGTTTCTGGCAATAAGGGTTGGCAGTGCGCGCGACTGAAATCGGCTAACACATGACAAGCCTGAACAGCCCATCCCACGCATGCTGCTGAAGAGAATGGCTGTTGCTGAAAAGCGTGATGGTACACCCCTCGGAAAGTT
The DNA here is from genome assembly GCA_905221615.1 of Symbiodinium sp. CCMP2592. Taxonomy (NCBI): domain Eukaryota; class Dinophyceae; order Suessiales; family Symbiodiniaceae; genus Symbiodinium; species Symbiodinium sp. CCMP2592. The sequence goes on from CAJNDT010001290.1 coordinate 10,269, forward strand.
CACTACCCTGTGCCGTGCAACTCCAGTGCCTCGGCGTGTAGTCTATGATAACATAATAAAGTATAGTACAGTATAATGAGGGTCCAGGCCAGGCAAAGGGTTTACGCACGAGATGTCAGAGTTTAGGGCTTACGTCCAACACACAGATTCGAACAACAGTATCCTGAAATCAGTAGAACAACGATCGCCGAAAAACTTGCTGCTGCCTTGCTCATGCCCGGCTGTGTGCATGCACACAACTCAACTTAAGCAACGTGGAATGCACACTTGCTTTGCTGTCCCCTCCGCATGTCAAACCAATCCACCCGTCCAATCTACTGTCAGCCATGAGCCCCTCCACCCCTATCATCCATGGACCCCTCCAGCCCCCACCGTGCATGAATCAGGCACTCTGGATTCTAGACCAGTATGGCTCCGCTCCCTCATTGCCTCTTAAACCCTGAACCCGAAGCCCCAAACCCTCATGAATCCCTGATTCTCCAACCTGCTCCAGCTGAGCACGAAGTGAAATTACTTCAGCTTCCGCAGCATCTCGAGCCATCCTGGGAAGGAGCTGCGGTCTTTCATCTTTGGATCTCTCCGGGGGCAACGGGGCTGTAGACCTTAAGGGTTGGCAGTTTGAGGCGTTCACTTCTGTCAGGCGCCCCTGTAGTTGGCACCTGAATAAGCGAAAAACCTCTTAACTAGTCACACCCCCGAACTACTAGGCATGAGTCCGCATATGATTGAGGCGATACTCCAGAACTAGGGCTAGGGGCTATTGACTGTCCTGAAGCCCTGGCAAGCGAACACGCTGGTAATAATAGGGACTGACCACGGACCGTACGTAATAGGATCTTCTTACGAATGCCTCTCAACAAGGCGCGCCTCCTTGCAAGAACATCCGCCTTCTTGAAAGCCCGAATGCCAGCCCCAAGAAAATCCAAGAACGCGTAGCTGACACGTATAGGACCACGTTTACAAACCGTCCACGGGTTTGGAGCTTGTGGGTGTAGGAATCGATGCAGGCTCCGAGTCGCGAAAGGTTCAGGGCTTTAGGTGCTTGGGGTTTTGAGCAAGGTTTGGGTTTCCCGTTGATCGACATGCCAAACAGCAAAGATTGCGCATGTTGGTGTGGGCCATGTGCTTGACGCACGTCTTCAATGCCCTTTGCCAAAAACCCCCAGATGTTTGAGCGCTCAAGCTTCAGCATCTCTGCCCAATTGGGGGGCCTGAATAACTAGAGCGGTGTTTTGGATTGAATTGTACGATACTCCTAGTCAGGAGCCTTAAGGAATCGGTAATTCTCCAGGTGCCTCTTTTCATCTTAAAAATTGCAGCCACGACACTGCATCTCGAAGACCGAAGCCTGCAGGATTTTCGATCACACAGACTCTGCTGAACTCGCGGCATTCCAGCGCTTAGTACGTTTGTCTTGGCTTCAGACTCACTGCGCTCCAATATATTCATGGGTTTTGGTGTGGGGCCTTTATAGGCTTCAGGGACGATCCGACACGCCACACGCGCTGGATGGTACCCTCTTTCTCTATGTGCACCTCTGCAAACCGCGAGCTTCAACTGCTAACCGGCACTGGGGCGTTAAAATGCAATTCTGAAGATTTGTAGGCCCGGGCTTTAGTTTCGGGGGCCGACTTCGGATTGGCTTGCACATCCTACACCCTAAACCCTCAAGCCAAAAGAACACTTCAAACAAAAAACTTGCCAGAATGTAAACTGTGACAACTGAGGTCCGAAGCCCGAAGCCTCCTGCCCCTTCCTCTTAAACTCCAGACTAAAGACTACTACTACTGCTACTACTACTACTACTACTACTACTACTACTACCCAATCTGAAACCCTGAATCTCTGTCCAGGGTCCAGCTCGCCCATTTGGTAAGCCTCAGCCGGCAACGGCGATGCCACAGTCGAAAGGGTTCGGGATTCGGAGTGTGGGGCTTGCGGATTTGGTATATAAACACTGAGAGCCTAGACGTTTGGGATGCATCAAGTGAATCATGGAGGCTTGAAGCTTTTCGGCTTAAGGATCTGCCTGCGTTGGATTGGGCCTTGGGCTGCTGCTTCCGATATTCATTACGGTCCTGTAGCATGAACATTGTTTATTCGTCAGCGATGGGCCAAGAATCTTGAATGTTGCTGCTTTGGCTTTCCGGAACCACGGACGTTTACATAAAATGACCACTTATGCTGTGCAATCGTAGTCAAAGAGAGCCAAAGATCTGCAGACAGGAAGACGCCCCGGGTGTACGTATTCCGACATTGAAAGGAAAGACATGCAGGTTGAATTGAATCGTATCCCCAGTCAAGGCAACCAGCCGTACCTCGCTAGAACAAATTCCGAGCGACGACGCAATCCTCCAACAATCTCAGGCACGGCTTTCGTCACTCTCCTGGGACCCTTTATAAGCTCCAATGCTCCACGTCTGAGGTCCCGGCCTTCATAATTTGCCTTGGCATCAAGAATCTTATCGGGAGAATGAGCTCATCCAGAAAGCTGTTTTTGATTCTCCAAGCCAGTCGAAACACAGTTGCAATCGCATGCACTGAGAAAGCCCAGTATTTCCTGAAATTGTAATCAGAAACTGTAAGGCGTACTTTCTATTTTGTACATGCTCGTGGATGTGAGAGACCATGCTCTCCACTGCCCCATCCTCTCTTCCAGCATAGATGGTGGCGCAATCTCTCTCTCCCTCTCTCCAGTGTCTCTGCAATCTCTGCAAGTTGCAGCTGGAGCCTGGAGGACAGGGCAGGCAACGAAAACCGTGATGTGTTGCTTTGCTCTTAACGCTGAACTGCCACTTCCTGCCGAGCGGCCTTCCATCTCGGAAGGCTTCCACGCACTCCTCCCATGTCTCCTGTGGCGTCGGCTCGGAAACTGACTTTCAAACACAAACTTACATTCAGTCGGGTTCTCAGAACCAGAAACAGTCTTTGATTGATCTTCGTGTTTCCCGTTGATCGACATCCCAAACAGCAAAGATTGCGCATGTTGGTGTGGGCCATGTGCTTGACGCACGTCTTCAATGCCCTTTGCCCAAAACCCCCAGATGTTTGAGCGCTGAAGCTTCAGCATCTCTGCCCAATTAGGGGGCCTGAATAGCTACAGTGGTGTTTTGGATTGAATTGTACGATACTCCTAGTCAGGAGCCTTAAGGAATCGGTAATTCTACAGGTGCCTTTTTTCATCTTAAAAGTTGCAGCCACGACACTGCATCTCGAAGACCGAAGCCTGCAGGATTTTCGATCACACAGACTCTGCTGAACTCGCGGAATCCCAGCGCTTAGTACGTTTGTCTTGGCTTCAGACTCACTGCCCTCCAATATATTCATAGGTTTTGGTGTGGGGCATTTATAGGCTCTGGCCATCCTGGGAAGGAGCTTCGGTCTTCCATCGTCGGGCTCAGGGCCCTTTAAGGCCTGGGGTTTAAAGGGTTCGGCCCACCATTACCAACCTTTTGCTTTTTGCCGGAGTTTGAAAGCGGGATTTACTCATGCTTTGGGCGGGGCAAGCGCTCCTTGACGTGCTGAAGGGGTGGGGGGGTGGGGGGGTCCTTTTTTTGGTAAACTGTGGACAAGACCAGGGTTGCACAGGGGTATTGATGTTGTGGTTTAGTTGCTTGGATGTTGACTTTCTATTGTAGCTTCTTTGGGGTTCAGCTGTAGTTAGACTCTTCCTACCGCTCCCTTCATCTCCTGGCAGGCCTGCGACTGACTGAAGATTGATATCTTATCATCGACCCCGCAATGGTAATCAATACACTGATAAGTCCACGTGCGTCCATCCAGGCCTTGCTGAAGGTCATCTCGAAGAAGTCCTGGAAACGTATTGGCAGGTTCAGGTTTCAGCACGCGAGACGCGAAAGCTAAACTCAGGATGCAAGGGACACAACTTTCCTACCCCGAGCCGAGTTCATAGGTCGTACGTTGGTTACACAGATGCTCAATGCTCACCCTTTCTTGGGTTAAGCAGCTGTGCCTCGCTCACCGGTGCAGTTAAGGCGCTGATGCTGGAAGGCATGTGTGGTCTTTGAACATGTGTAAAGTAGAAGCCTATGCATGTCACCGATCCATTCACAGACAAAGTGTCGAAACAATGCGAACGTGAAGAGCCTTGCCAAGTTGGTAGCCTACTCCCAGCACGCCAGTGCTATGTTCCTGAAACCTCCAATTCTCGCACCGCTTGGCGAGTCTGTCAGAAATCTATGGACGGTCCCAACCCACACATTCAAAATTACGAACTGTTATTATCACTATAGACCAACGTGTGCCTACATAAGTGCATACTCACGGTCGACTGTGTGCACAAAATCCGCACTTGCTTTGCTGCCCTCGAGCTGGCGACATGTCAAAGCTACCTACTCGTCCAATCCACTGTCAGCTCTGTATCCGACGAACCCCCACCCTCGATGAGTGAGGCAATCTGGATCCGAAGCTCTACACACCATGCCTGAGTCCGACTGGCGTTTCAGCCTGATCCCCCTCAACCACAAAATATGAACATGAAACCTGTAGGGCCTAAGAACTCCTGACATCTCTGAAGCCCTGAAGCTTCCAACAAATCTGATGCCCCAAAAACCTCAAAACCAAGCAAAGGAATCTACCGCCAAAATCTTGGAACAAACACCACCTCAACTGAAACACAAATACAGAACAACTAGCATAGTCTCTCACCTTCTCGGCGTCGGCCAGCATCATCATGTGCTGCAGCTTGAAACAGGCAATGCTTCCGGGTCCAAGGCTTGGAGCAAAGACTAGGGATTGGGCTAAGTTCTATGGGTTTGGGCAAATTAAGGTTCTTTCTGTGTTGCGATCTCTTTGGCGCCCAGGTAGCCTCCGGCTTTAGCATGCTTCAGAAATCCAGAGTTGAAGCCTAGATCGACAGTCCATGGTTTGGGCGTTCACGCAGGGCTCCTGACCTTCTCTGGCACAAAGTATAGACTTGCAAGTGCACTGCAAAATCAAGCCTCAAGAAACGATAGCAAAGTGCATGGGCAAAGGCTGCCCAACTCGCCCAACTCTTCCCTACTGGTATGTAACCTCGAACAAAAACTCAACAAATCCTGCTGTCGAATGCAGAACGCAGGCTGTGGTCTCCGTGGAGCTGTTGGGGACTCAACTTCGTGGCCTGGTTGAGCATGGAAGTGTTTTGCTGCAGCCGTGCCTGGAGATTAAGAGGGTTGAGGATACTGCCAAGACTTCCTTTGCTGTGGGAGTGCATACCACTTTGCAAAAAGCCATGCAGGTCATGCAGAACTGTTTGTATTCGAGGTCGATGGCTCAGAGTGGACGAAGGGGGTCGTCATGGTTTCAATATGATGGAACGTTTCAGGAATCCTCTCTTGCATTCAGCCAAGCGATCTGGACAACTTCAGCAATGCTCCTCCTAAAACTCTGAAGCCTAAACCCTGCCTTAGACGCTGACCTATAGAGACAGAAACGCCGGAAACCTCAAACGCAAAACTCTGCAGTCCGAGGGGGGGCGAAGGGGCTCGGCGTGTCTGTGCTTGCATTAGGCTGGTTTAGGCTTCAAGGCTTTTTGGTTACAGAGTTCGGGTGGGAAAATGTGCGTTAGTTTAGGGTTTGGCCGTTTGGCCTGAGGAATTTAGGATGTGGGGTCCATGGATTCGTTCGCCAAGGCTAGTGGTTTAGGGCCGCGTTTTGTTCCTTCACATCCGAAACCTTGAACACCGAGGGCTTCTGTAGCTGGAGGAATAGTGTGCTGAGAACCCTATTGTCATGATGTTTTCTTGCTCCAACCAATCCGCGCAAAGTCCAACGTGAACATCAGAAGCCCAACCTGCTTTAATCCCAACTCAGCAACCCTAAACCCTACATCCTCACTCCTCGACCTTGAACTCAGCAGCCAGCCTGGAGCAAGTTTATCTCGCCTTGCAACCTGCTCCGCGACCCGTATAATCGCCAGGGTTGAGGATTTTACGATTTGAATCTTTGGGGTTGTAGTTTCGGCTTTGGGCTTAGAGCCACATAACCTGCATCACGCATCGTTATCATCATGGACCTGAGCACGACGGCCAATACCTGGTTTGATTGCCATTCGGCTTAGTAATGACGGCTTTGCGGGCCCTGCAGCATCCACGAACATGACCATGGTTCGTCACGGTAGATCACACTGTTATGTATCATACACTGCTCATTGCTGATATCTCCAGGGTCGGACGGCCCCGCGCCACTCCCCGATAATGCGAGGTCCCGCGGCCCCACGCCATTCCTCGACTCTGCCGGCGATTTCTCCCAAGGTCCGGGCGACCCTACGCAAACGGCTTTCCCCCAAAGTCCGGCGGACCCATGCCACTCCCCGACACTCCCGCGACCCCGCTCTTCGACGCTGCCCGCGACACCTCCCAAGAGGCTTTCCCACAAGGTCTGCCAGCCCCACGCCCCTCCCCGGCCACGACTTGTCACATAACAGACTTGGAAGCACTATATCGCCGAGGGGGTGCACCAACAACCACAAGGAACGACAACCCTGACCATGACAAGCAAATTGTCTCATCACGACAAGACGAAGCACGACAAACCCATTCTCCTGCTTTCAGGCTGCCAGTGCCAAACACGTAGTCTGTTCCATGCAGACTAGGACAAAACACTGAATTCTTGGATTCTTGTCCAGAACCAAAGCTAGTCTGTTCCATCAGACTAGAAGAACACACCGAAGTGCCTCGTTAATCGCAACACCGACTTTCTTAGTTTCTCACTAAACCTAGTCTGCTCCATTTAGACCAGGAAGAAATGGCCCATTCCATTTAGACTAAGATTCAGGGACAACACTAAACTCCCTAGTTTTTGGCTGCAAGCCTAGTCTATAATTCCATGTATAAGAGAAAACATAAAGTTCCTATATCACCGAACTCCGAGCAATCTGATTTATATATGGCAACATTTATGGTGGTCCCTGCTTATGTCTTCCCAGCGGCGCTTGGATCTTCAAGTCTTTCTCGCGAGGCGTTGCTTCATGAACCAACCTGGAAAAGAGCTTCCCGTCTTCCATCTTTGGGATCACTCCGACGGCTTGGGGGCGTTGACTGTCCGAGGCTTTAGGTCTTTTTGAATTTCTGGCAGGTGTCCCTTCAAAGCGACTACATACCGATCCCTTTGTGGTGCCAAAAGAAGCGAATACCACTTAAGTAAGTACAGATCCCTGTATTATAGCATGACTCCACATATGAGTGAAGGTATACTCTGAACCACGGCTATTTGGGGGCTATTGACATCTCCATCGTGAAGCCCCAGCACCCTTCGCAAAGTAGGGACCCGACTATGGGCGTTACACAATAGGACCCTTCTTGCAATACCTCGCAACAAGGCACCCCTGCAAGAAGCCCCCCTCACTGAAAGTCCCAATACCAGCCTCCTAAACTCAGATTAACCCCAGTAGCTAACAGGTATAGGGCTCCACTTAAAAACCCTTCATCGGGTTTGCAACTTAGGCAGGTTCCGAGTGTCCCGTGGCGTAAGATGCGGCATGCGGTTATGTGACGTTTGCTGCTTGGAGCTTGTGGCTTTGGGCTTAACTGTTTGGGGCACTGAGCAAATTGGCGTGAGGCTTGGATTTCCCAGTGGTCGAAATCTGCAACTGCAAAGATTGAACACGTTGAAGCAGGCCAAGGGCTTCATGCACATCCCAAATGCCGTCTACTCAAACCCCCCAGATGTTCGACCGCTCGAAAGCTGCGGCCACGACACTGCAACTCTTGCAGTGTCAGGTCAGGAGTCGCCTGCAAAATGTTCGATCATACAGTTTCTGGTGTGCTTGGGGCTTCAAGTTTGAATGCATTGCATGATTGGGTGTCTATGCTTATGGGTTTGATCTTAGTGGATTCAGGTGTCAGGCACTATAGCAAGGTTCTCCTTCAAGGCTTCAGAATGCAAAACTCAAAATCCTGGGCTAAAACCTAAATACTAAATTCCAAACCCTGCGTCTTGAACTTTTCAACCCGTGTCCCCGAACCCGAAAACTCAAAGCTTTATACGTGAACCCGAAACCCGCCTCCCGGAATCCAAGCCCAAAGTAGTTGAAGGTGTTGCAGGTTCTGGAAAAGACATCCCGAGCACCGCAGTTTCACGTCATCCCGAACTTCGAAACTCCAGGCTGCGACCATGTATATTCGAAGTCCGATGCCTCGAGCCCCTCAAGCCTAAACTCTTTGCCGCAGAGCCCGGCGACCCTAACCTGAAACCCTGACTCTCTGTCTAAGCACCTGGGACTCCCATTCCTCAGCCGGCAATAGCGATGCCACAGTCTTAGGAGTTGGACTTAGAACTAAGGGTTTAAAACACTTTTGGTGTTCGATTTAGGAGTTTGGGGCTTACAACGTTCGGGGCAAGGGCCCCGAGTGCACTCCGGGCTGCAGCTGTAGTATAAACAGCGTCTACTCGTCAGCGACGGGCAAAGAGTCTCCAATGTTGCTTTGGCTTTTCGGAATCACACTATCTTTGGGATGCACCTTTTGTTTCAAGTTTGGAAGCAACCTCTGGCAGGTTTCCCGATCTCCTCGCCTCATGATTCCGCAAAAATTGATAACCATGGCACAGAGACTTCGCTTGTCTTGGCGCTTGTGAGGCAAGCAGGGCATGTCGGCTGATGACATGCTCATGATTATGTACAATGAGCACTTGTGCAACATATTGAAAGAGAGCCACTGTTCGGAGAAGAAGGGTCTGGCAAAGACCCGCACACAAGAAGATACCCGGGTGTACATTTTCCGACATTTCCAGGGCAGAAGCAAGTAGAATCGTATCTCCAGTCGGGGCAAACATCAGTACCTAGCTGCAACGCGTACCTAGCGATGCCGTCAACAACAACCGCTTCTTGATCCATCTTTGATCCATTTCGAATTCCTGAGCCATGTATAATCCCCAACACTCCAACCGTCTGAGGTCCCGGCTTTCATCATTCGCCTTATCATCAAGAATTCGAAGAGTGCACAGGCTAGGCTGGAACATGAGTTCATCACGAGACAGAAGTATTCTGACGTTCAAAACCGAGCCGACAAACAGCTGCAGTCGCATGTGCCCAGTAAGCCCAGTATTTCTTTGACGACTTACAGGGAAAAAACAAAACATGTACCTGAAGCCTTTTTATCTACTTTGTAGATATTCGCAAATGCGACAGTCGGTTTCGAACTTAGAGAGTTTCCCCTGCCCCGTTTTCCGGCTCCAATATAGATCGCCGCAGCGCTCTATTCAGGTGTTGTGCAATCTCTGCAACTTGAAGCTGGAGGACGGGGACAGTAGGGCTCTTAAACACAGATGCCACATGAGCACCGCCATGTGTTGCTTTGCCGTTCTCAGCCCGGGGCTGCACTGCACCGAACTGCCATTTCTGCCGAGCGGCTTGCCGTCGCGATATGCTTCGCGGCATTCCTAGCATGCAAAGGGCTGGCTACATGCAGTCAGATTTTGGAACCAACGGCCAACAAGTTAACGGCCACAGGTCGTTCTGTTGGTCTTCGTACCGGATAACTTCACGATGATCGGAGGACTGGCCAAAGGCTTGAGACATCTTTATCATTATTGCAGTGCCTTTGTGTGATGTTGTGACGAAGCATGGCGGTCCGGACATTGGTTCTCGAGAGTAAATTTACATGTAGTCAGGATCCCAGAAAAGAACCAAAACGGTACCCGGCAACACAATTATACAGTGATCAATGGCGCACTGGCGAAAGGTTTGCAGTACTGTCATCATGCTGCCTTCGTCATGTTATGACGAAGCGAGCAACATTGTACATGTTGGTCTTCTTGCTATGTCCCAACACTCCCACTGCCCATTGTTCATGCCGTGCAACCGTGTAACCCAGGGTAAAGGGAATTGGGGCTACGGGCTTAGGGGTGTAGGCTTCCTTGAGGGTCGCCTTTGGGATGGAGGGCTTACCGTTCCGGCTTAGGTGTATATAATTGTTTTAAGGTTAGGGGTTCTGTAAAGGTCTTGTGAGGGTCTGATAGGGAAGCCCCGATCGATGCTTGTTCCAAGTATTTCAGTCATTTACAAACCATATCACGGCAGCTATGGCTGAAAGAAAGCCAACGAAACATGCCGAAGCAAGAACCCCGAAACACTTCACGAAACAGCCCTGAAGGTTACCTTCTGCCAGTCCCCAATGCCATGTTTCCTCTGAGCTAGGCTTTGCGCCTCGACCCCACATTGAGCCCACATTTCCCTCAATTCAAGCTTGTCGAGTCATTTAGGGCCAAAGTGCGGGCGTCTGCCAACTCGGATGTTACAAAAGAACGCATCTAGAACCTAGAAAAGGCCTGTCATTCTCGCTTGCGAACATCCTAATTACCAGTACAACATCCTCCCTGAAAGCTGCACAGAGAGCAACAACACCAGGAGCTACATAATTTTGTACGGCTCCTGCGACAGCTTATTCACCGGCAGGACGGAGATAAGCATCCCCGGAAGGCCTGCGATGACTTTGCGCTGCTTGCATCAGTTGGGTTAGTTCGCGTGTTCAAGCAGAACAAGATCCGGGAAAAGAATCAATGAAGGACCTTCGGGCCAGTGAGAGCCTCTTAAGGATCATTCCTTGCCCTCATGAAATTATGCCAGTCTCATGCGGGGCAGGGGCCTGAACAGACAGTTCACTTGTATCCACATGACATGCGTTCTTCAATGCTCCAAGGCTGCGCGACTTTACTCGACAGGTACAGAAACTTTCAGGATGTGCAACTGGACGAGCATTTTTCTTCGCTATTTTGGGATGCGGCTCCGGGAGTCCCAGGGCTTTCCATCCTAGCCCGACCGGTTTACACAGCTTTGTCCGACTTTCTGAGCAACTGAAGTGCGCAAGTCTCTGCCGGATTTCTTCCATGAGCGGGGTTTCAGCATCGGCACTTCGAAGCGCAAGGCAAAGAGACAGCAGTCTTGGCCCATGCGATGCGCCCTCGCGGCTCGGACTTCGGAGCCCACGCGAGAGCGGGTTGTAGCACTCGCAAGATTCGCATGGCATGAAATTTCCCCGTGGTACGGCCAACACGAAAGCTCGGGCAGAGATCCGAACTCCACGTCGCCGTCCTCTTGTCGCAGCAACCCAGACACAGTTGTGAGTAGTGCGGACACCACATCTGCTGGAGTTGATTGCGCTGAACTGGCTGCAATAGCAGCATGAACCTCCAAGGCTTGGGAAAAAGCAAGTGGCACGTTCCGCTTCCCCCCTTCACATGCCGATCAGCCTTCTTTAAAATGGCAAGCTAGATATGATTATTAATATAGTGGGCAACACATAGGGGTTTAAAGCTGTTCTGAAACATTCTGAATGCGTTGCAAGTTACTCATTCTGCGGGTTACTATCGCATCTGCTCCCTGCGTCCGTAGTGAGAAGCATCATCGCAAAGGCACAGAGAAACAGCCACCGCTATGCGGATACAGTGCCCCCTCAAAGGCAAACTGGCTTCGGAAATCATCTGAAGGGGCAATCGATCACGAACCTTCCGCCTTCCCTAATTCTGAGCTCGGGGTCCTAAATCGCAGGTTCGCCGCTCCGAAGCTCAAGAAACCCACAAGGCCCGAGTCTGATGCCGTGCCCTGCGCAGGTGTTACCGCCTCGTCCCAGGCATGGCCGCCCGCTGCCGCTGCCTCTGCTTGGTTTGGGACTCGAGACGGTGTTCACGGCGCGGCGTCGCGCTTAAGATTTCACGCTAAGGCTACGAGTCTCATGAGGGAGAGGGCGGCATTCAGCAAAAGAGCCTCAAGCAACTTCAAGATTCAAGACATGCGACCGAAGTTGTGGGATCCCTGCGGCTATAATCACGCTACGCAAAAGCGGCTCCGTCCAGGGTCTGGGGGTTTGGGTCGCGAAGTTTGAGCCTAAGGTCAACATGCATCCCGAAATGCGGTTCCAGTCACTGAGGCCCCTGTCTTACCCGAAACGATACGCTGCCGCCCTTTTCACTTTGGTAATTGCGGCTAGCGTGTAGCACGTCACCGGATCGACGAAAAGTCCGACACATGGCGGAAGAAAGTCTGAAAGAAGCGGGGGAGATCATAAACAACTCGCTGCATCGTCATGGACCTGCTTCTCGCCTGGAAGTAGTTTGATGCTATCCTTTTCGCACCAATTTCCACACCAAGCAACTACACTGCAACGCCAGCGACCTCCACGAGAAGATGTGCTAGGCTGCCAGCCTCGCCGATTGCCATGGCTGTGCCGCATGGGCTGGTGTTTGAGGGACACTACTTTATATAGGTTTGTGGCTAGTGGCACGGGGTCTAGGGTTTGGGGTTTAGAGAGTTGGGTAGCCAGTGGCGTTCTTCACCTTCTTGAAGCACATCCAGGCTGCGCTACTGCTTGGCAAGCCTCCATAGCTGCACCTTCCGGAATGCAAAGCCCAAGCCAACCATGCAGATACGGGTCACAGTCAGGCTCAAGCAGCAGCAGCAGCAGCAGCAGCAGCAGCAGCAGCAGCAGCAGCAGCACCACCACCACCACCACCACCACCACCACCACCACCACCAAATGCAACACTACTCCCACTAGCAATCATAACAGTAGTACTCGCGAAAACTGTGACATCGCCCTGTGCACAAGAGGCAGGCAGGATTGTACTGAGAAAGGCAGAAAGAAAGGTTCATCAGGGTTCATGTCCAGCAACTAGCGACTAGTGAGCTACGGACGCCAGCATGTTTTCCGGCACATCTGCTTTCAGTCTATCTATCTCGTGCGGCGCCTGTCCTGCATCAACTTTACCCAAGTCGTGAAAAAAATCGGTCGTGCACAGGTGAGCAGATTGCCCTGTAGGGTTTCCAGATTCCTTCAATTCTGGTCCTTGGTGTGCCTGCCGTTCTCAAGACAAGCCTTACAGCGTCCTAGTTTCTGTTGTTCCGAACGGCGCTCCTTGATGACGATGCGCAACTCGGACGGCGACGATCGCCCTGACAGGATGGAGCAGACTTGAAACGGCGACGAGCTCGGATCGCGTGGAAGCGGGGGTTTCGGGGTTTAGATGCCTCAGTAATCAGGAGCGGGTTTTGGAGTATGAAGTAGCAAAACTCGAAGCACCGAGTTAAGCTCAAAGTTTGGCCTCAAGGCCTTGAGGCTTTGAACACAAACGCTTAGCCACAGCATCTGTCTCCAGCTACTCCGTGCTCAGACTGGACATGTGACTGTTGCATGGCATGTGACGGACTAGGGCGCTGTGCAACGGTTGATCGCAGGTGTTTTCATAGCAGTCTCCGCAATGGCGGAGACCGGAACCATAACCAGAAAGTCATTTCAGGCTTCGGTGTTGCAGTGCGGGGTTTCAATGCGGATGCAACGGTTCGCAATTTTCTTCGCACCTTGAAGCCGGAACACGGAGTCCATTCCAGCATGAATGACTCCTCTGTCTCCCATCACCCCTTCGGGGCACTTGCACCACCAACCCACTTTTGGCGGTGCGGATGCACTTTCACAATACAGTGTCAGCTGCAGTCATGCAGGCATCTTGTCAAAACACGGTCCATGACGGCGCATCGCTGGCTGCTCTCCACAACATGTCTTGACGAGTGTGGTGGATCTTTCGCCTCTTGGCTTCCGGGCAAGTGACGCGACCTTAATTTCTCAGGCCCGCAACATGCTGATTTTCTGGATCAAAACAGCCTGTGACCGGAACAGAAACTAATGAGTCTATGTCCTGTGCTGCTGGGGAACGCTCCAAAAGCGAATCCAACAATTGGGACAGCGCAGCGACCGAACTGCACGACATCCGTGCCAGGAAGTCCTTGTCCACCACAAGACTCGAGCGGTTGCAAGCGACAGCATCCTGAGTTGCCCAAGGATGCCCATCAATATGGAAAGCAGGCTACTTATTCAATCTACTATTCGAGCTGGCCATGGTTGGTCTCTGGAGAGTGGCGCTGCAACACCTTTTGGAGCTCAGTGCAACTGAGGATCCATGACCTTGAGCTTGAAAACGTCGCCGCATTTGCATGCAAAAGCCAGCAGGTCCGCAAGGACGCTTGGCTTCTCCTGGGCCAGATGCCTTCCATCATCAAGAGTGCCTGTAGTGAGCAGCAAGCAATGGCACGAGCTCTGCCCGACTTGGAGTGGCGAAGCCGGGAAATTTGTTTGACAGCAGGCTTTGATATATGATCCTCGAGGCCTGTGTTTCCTCGTTCTCGGGAACATTGTGGCTAAATCAGTGTAAACCGTCTTCTTCACGGCCGGCACTCTCGTTGTGAATTTCTGCGGGCACATCGTTGGTTGCAACAATGCACGATTACAACACCAGCGATCCGAACAAGCACTCCCGTGCCAGCACAGGCCTTCAACGGTTGAATCAAGACCAAGACACCAAGGATCTGCGTCATGCTGACAGCCACCAAATGGTGCATCACATACTTGTTGCCAAGCTGAAGCAAGGAAAGCCAGGTTTGAAGAGGAAGCAGTCCGAGCCGTCCAGTGTGCAAGTATTGCAGGAACACATCGAAGGTCTCAGGCTCCACATCGACGATGCACATCTCCGAAGACTGGCCCTCCTGCCACTGACCAAAGGCCTTCTGGAAGTACTCGAAGCGCTCCAACACGGAGAAAAGGCAAGAACGCTTTGCATCACTCTCGTGAAAGGTAAACGTCACCATACGCTGCGAAGCACTTGGGATGAAACTGGGACCACTCCATGCCTTGACGCGAGAGGCTAGTGGTGGGGGGTTCTATCGACCTTGCCGGACGGTAGTATCGTCTTAGTTTGGCATACAACAACTAAAGGACCTACGTACAAAACATGCAGAAGAAGCCTATGAACAAGTGCTGCCGCCGGATTCTCTAAAAAGCACGAGCTCAAAAAGCTGTCCGGGACTCACGGAGTCCCATATATAGCTTATCTCGGAACACTGATAATGGCTATGCTGAAGTAGTAACATAAGGAAATCTATTGAGACTCTCAAATCTCAAAGTTATGGCCACCTGGGGAACCAGCAAGAAACGGGATGAGTGCCGGTTTCATGGCCCGTAACCACAGAACTGTCTGCGCACGAATGTTGACGACTTCGAGCTGAGGGTGGGCTGTTTCTGTGTTCATCGCTAAAACGAGGAATGCCGAGACTTCGCAATTGCTTATAAGAGGCCTAGGGCATGGTAATGAGCGGATTTTTTCTCAAGCCTCAGGTTACCGCCCGGAAGCTGGCTGGCCCCCAAGTCAGGATGGCTCCTGATTGTGCCACGGATCCCTGTCGAGTCAAGTTTGGGCAGCGAGCGCAAGACGAGAAAACGCGAAGCCCACGATCTACCAAACAAGAGTAGCCGCAGCCAAATAAAGACGCTTGAGGGTTCGCTTTTCTTGACGAGCTGCGTGCTCTGGACGGATAATCTCTTCGTCTCGCAATCGGTAGATCTGGCCCAGGCCGTCGAAGAAAAGATATCCAGCGTGCCGCCTCTCCATGCGAATGACGGCAGGGAGCAGCGTCCGCTCTTCGGCATTCGAGTCCAGACTCACAGAATGGAGACGTGTGGCACAAACCTTCCAGGATGACTTAGCACAGGCCCCTCATTTGCAAGCCCGATCCGACAATGGAGTTGTTGTCCCCTTCCCATGGTACACCTTACGTAGGTTTGGTAAACCACAATGAAAACTGCTTGTGATTTCTGGGGCCGCATGTCAAGCAGCGTCCTTCATCCGCAAAGGCACGGATGCAATTGAGGTCAACAAGGTTGTGCGAATCTCCGCTCCAAGTGGTGAGCCTCTCTGGGGTCGAAACATTGGTAACTTGCCCAAACGCTAAAGCTCTCTCTGTAAGTCTTTAAGCCTTTAAGCCCTCAAAGACCACACAGAGTCTGGCAAGCCTCCGATTTCGACAAGAAGCCAAGGCTTCAAAGACGAGCCTTGGATTCGAAACCGCCATGAAAAAGAGGTATGTGACGCATGTGCTGGGGACAAATCGGTGTAGGGCCTGGCATGGTTAGGCGTTCAGCATTTTGCGATAGGGTGTGAACTTGACTCCATGTTGTGTCTGGAACACGGTCTGCAGTCCATGTCAGCCACCCTTCACCCCTCCTTTGCGAGTATATGTGTATATGTATGCTGAAGCAGGCTAGGACGACGATGAAACAAGCAGCAGTCTCGCATCACACTACCGAAAGCGAATCTGAACAACCGAAGGTCGATGCCAATGCTGCTCGAACAACTGGAACCACGCCAACCTGTCCAGCCTTTAGATGCACCAAAATGCGAAGACCTAGTACGAATAATGCTGAGATGCCGGACGCGGAGAAGATGATGACCTGATCACTCCGCGGCCCCTTCGACATGAGGCGAGGTGGCTCAACTTGATAGTCCCAGTCGTCCTCGCCGTCCGCTGGCTCTGCGTTGCTGGCATCCAAGCCAGGGAGATCCATCACCTTTTTCCACTCAACCTCAGAAAAGCAACAAAGTGCCATGCATGCCAAAGCACTACCTTCAAAAACCTACCAGACAGCGCCAAGCACGCTACATCTGCAATCCGTCGTAATACAGTACGGGCTGTGCATCTCAGAAGCAGCTTGGGCGACGTGCTCTGCCGTCAGACTCCCATGCTTGAGCTCGAAGCGTTCAATCTCCATGATCCATAAGCTCTTGTTGGAGAGCCCCACGAGGGAAACTGAACGGTGGTTCGTCGGACCAGAGATTTCCACGATCTGCTTCTTGAAGTCTTTACAGACATCTGGGCATGACAGTTCCTCACAGAAAAGCTGCAGTTGACATGTTCCATAACGTCGCAGCACACGCAGAAGGGCGGCATGAAAGTCTTTGGAAAGGGCATGTTGCAGAATCTACACGGCCGAACAAGGCAAGCAGCAGCAACTTCGGTCCATTTGTTGGTGTCTTTGCCAGTCGCACGCCTTACGATGCAACTGCTGTTCCCGAATCGCTGCAGCAAGATGTAAAGGCCGTTCTTGCGCGATTCCTGCAAAGTCCAATTCAAACTGGCAGGCTGCGGAGGCTAGTCCATGGAAAAAAGAAAACAATTGAAGGCGGCCATGCTTCTGCTAAAACAACGGCCGAGGAGACTCCAGTCGACAACTGCCCACCCAGTTTTACCTGCGTCGGCGTGAGGATGGACTGCCCATCCAATCGAAGTTGCACTCGGGTACACCGTGGATCCTGGGGCATGCTACGCCGTGACGGTTGTAGCGTGTGGCTGCACACACGAATGCTAAACGTGCGCAATGGTCTCCTGGAACCGCTCAGAAAAGATGTGCGCTTCCGTGTGGGGACCCGACAAGGAGTCGTCCCAGCAAAGGGAAGCAGTCATCACGACCTCAAACGCTTCACCCCCTCTCTCGAGCCTTTCCTCCCACAAAGCCGGACCGGCATCCCTGTGCACAGGCTCGACGGCAGAATAGCCACCGAAGAAAGGGTGGCTGCCGCAGTAGGCCTGTCTGCCGGATGTTTCGCAGGCTGCAAGCTCAAGGCCTTGACGGCACTGGAACTGTACGCAATTCTGGCGTCCCTTCCGACCACCGCACACCAGGCAAGAGCACTGCTCATCGAGAACTGGCAGGAGCTTTGCATGGCACTTCTCGCACGAAGGGATGAAGTCCTGAGCAAGCATCGGAGCAAAATTTAAGTATGATGGAGCTGGAGGCTGCTGTGCTTGCTGATATTTCTGCCGCAAAGAACCAAGCCATCCTAGCAACCAAAGCAAGCTACTGGGAAGGTAAGCGCACATGCCGTTCTTGCAGCTGAGGGGCATCCCAGTGGAGGTTGCCGCTTTCAAGCCCCAACAACTGCACGAGCCATACCTTCACCGCATACTCGTCCTCGGAGAGGATCTCTGATGGTCGGTACACAACCTGTGAAGGGCTTACGGTTCGGGCCGGTTCGGGCTTTCCGTCTGGCCAAGTCCATCCACCACAGGACTCGATGCTGGAATGCTCAATCTAACTATGCAGCATCTTTGTGCCTTCAGTCTTTGGCACGGTGCCTTTGTTGCCTGAATTTCTCAGCGCTGCCAGCCCTGGAAGAACTCCTGCTACTCTTATCAAACTGTGAAGCCCCCTGAAGCTATGTCGACACCTGAGCTCTGGCGTGCCAGGCAAACCCTGCGAAACACCGAACAGCTCAGGAGAGAGTCAAACCAGTGTGGTGCTCCTCAAGCACAGTGTAAACTCCCTCCTCAAGGCCGTTAAATCACATGCTACCTCAAGCCCCGTCAACCCTGACGCCCAACTTGAGGCACTCAATACACACAACGCTGCACCCTACACGGCCTTGCGCTCCATTACCCTCCCTCTTGCCAAGGAGCAGCCAGGATCCTGTCCCCCCTGCGAACGACATCTGCAAGCCTGGCCCGTGGAAGTCGATCGCCCACACGGGCTGCGCTGTCTTCCATCATCTCGGCCCTCTCGCGAAGACCCTTTTCTTGTTTCCTGCTATTGGTGGGGAAGTGCATCGTCGAGTAGACACAGTATGGTGTAAGTTGGTTGCTGCCTTTGGCACTTCGTACAGAAGGCAACAATCTTGCAGGTATGAAGTCTCGGTGGGTGCTTATATGACGCAGAACAGAAATTCGTTAGTCTCTGAGGCACATGCAACTCCACATGGTTGGGTACTATAGCGAGCCACAACTTTCTCGAAGCACATCAAAGCCGCTGCGCTGATGCTTGACACGTCTTCACGGCTAGGGCACATGACCTTGTGCAAAGCCCAACATCACCATGCAAGCAGCCATCACAACCAAACCCGCCTTCATGTGGCTTCTCAAGCAAGAGCACCGATAACACAAAAACGAATAGTCAATGTTTAATGTTCAGCATAAGCATAAGAAGAAATGTCACCGGCCAAAGCTACGACTCGTCGCCCTTGTGCTTAGGAGGCAGGCATGATCAGGTACGGCCGAGCTTCATCTGCGCATCACGCAGTCGGCTACATACTGCATACGACTTCAGCCCATTTTCCCTGCAGAGACGCTTTCGGTCTGCCCATCGACGGTGCGGCGTTCTTCGTCGCCCGTCCTGCAACAGTTTCACCCATGCTGAGGTTTCGTGACGCGTAGGTCGATTGAGCCGTAAGTTGAGACGTAGCTATGCCGCGGGCGGAAGACAACTCGCGCATACCAAGTAAACATGAACCTTTTGTTGCTGCAAGCTTGCAACTTTCATGCTGCTCACACACATTCACACATGCAAGGAACTTGCCTTCCACAGCTTACACACGCTGGCCCACATCACGACGTTCTTGCCGCAAGTGGGGTCGCCGGAGCCTTGTGCTAGATTGCCGCGTTGTAACATGCGTTCTTCGTATATGAGTATACAGATCTGTGCATAGATACGCAATATACGCATACATATGTACACATACACATACACATGCAAATAATGCAAAGTCACTAACAATCACAATCACGATACACTATGGTTCAGCACGGCCCACTACACTCCACGACATTACTGTTCGTGAACCGACCATGCATACAGGTACATCACAAAGACAGAGCTGCAGACAGACAGACAGACCGACAGACGTGCACGCACGCGTGCAAACATACATGCATGCATAATGCATGGTTACATGCAAAATGCATGCGTATGTACATACATACACACGTACATAAAAACATACCTACATTACCTATACCGGTAAGTAACTTCGTACCTAATTACCTGCCTACCAACCAACCTGCTTACGAAAATCATGAATGCATGCATGCATACACAAATAGGTTAGATACATGCATACGTACGTGCGCACGCACGTTCGTACGCACGTATGTGTGTATGTGCGTATGTATGTACGTATCTACCTGCGAAGGCAGGTATGTATGTATCTGTCTGTATATCTGTCTATTATATCCAACTATAATGCATGTATATACATATCTGTCTGTCTGTCTTTCTGCCTTTCCGTCTGTCGGCTTGTACGTATGATGTGTGTGAAGTATGTATGCATGTATGTGTGTATGTATGTATGTATGTGAGTACGTGTGTGTATATGTATGTGAGTACGTGTACGTGTATGTGTACCAGTACATGTGTGGGTATGTGTAGGTGGATTGTATATGTGTATGTATGGGGCATATGTATGTGTTTATGGATATACTATGTGTGTATGTATGTATGTACGTACGCAGGTAGGTACGTATATATGTATGTATGTACGTAGTCATGTATGTATGTAGGCATGTATCTACCTATCTTCGTGTATGCTCGTGTGCCTTTGTGTGTATGCTCATGCTTGCATGCAGGCAGGCAGGCAAGGCACAAGCGCCTGCCAAAAGCAACAAGCAAAACTGCAGAGATGTAACGATGTGACTGAGTCGGAGTCGGAATAAGGCGTACCTTCATTATTTACACGGATTCTGCATGAAGAGGCTGTCGATTAGCGCTCCTGTAGTCAGCAAACACTCTTCCACGCCCGAACACCCAGGCCCTGTATGTTGACCCTAAAACCTTAAGCCGTAAACCATCTAAATGAGAAGAAACACACCCCAACCTCCATCTGTAGGGGACGCATGCCGCAACGCAGGAACAACCCCTCTGCAACCCTTCGAGATGCCGTTCATAGGCCATAGGCATCATACGACCCTGCTAGAACACCTGAGCATGTTTGGGTCCATGGCCCGATCCGGGCGGTGGCGGCGGTC
The DNA here is from genome assembly GCA_905221615.1 of Symbiodinium sp. CCMP2592. Taxonomy (NCBI): domain Eukaryota; class Dinophyceae; order Suessiales; family Symbiodiniaceae; genus Symbiodinium; species Symbiodinium sp. CCMP2592. Next base: position 30,823 of record CAJNDT010001290.1, read on the forward strand.
CACACAATTCAGTGGCGCAGGGTTCGGGAGCAGCTCGAAGCCCTGACGACTGGAAAGGTCGGCCCCTCCAGCTGTGTTGGGGTGAAACATGCCAACGGTAGTCATAGCAGTCGTAGTAGCAACAAGAAGCAACAGTGGTGTTGGTGTTCGCGAGGTTCGGGGTTGACGGGGCCGGAATGTCAAGATCTGAAGTCGTTTCTTCTCCAAGGTTCAAGAGAGCTTCAACGTGCCGGAAGCGATGCGACTCGGTCGTGGCAAAAGCAAGAAATCACCCGACACCGGCACAAAGGGTCGAGAAAGGGCTCAGGATAAGACCGTCTCGACTCTCCAATATGCAGGACTATCCTGCAAGAAGTCCTTGCATCTCATGCTTGTATTCTGGCAGGTTCCTAGATGGAGGTCAATAAGCAGGGCTATGAGAAGTTGAAGTCGGGTTGCAAGTTAAGTAGTCATATCTACTGTCACAGTTGGCTTCCAATTACTGTGACCCGACCCCAAACCTAAACATCTGATCCTTTAAATCAAAACCTGTGCATCTGCGGCCTCCGGCGTGCGGCAGAAGATGGCCAGGGGACGGCCGTCGGGGGAATACTGGGATGGTGCAGAAATTAACCTTTTGGCTGTAAGGTGTACGATTGAGGGTTGCTTAACTAAGCGGCCTCCCTGCTGTTACATCTGGTTAGGCTATCCGTAAAATGCCCAGATACTTCTCATTCTCTGCGCTGTTGTTCACGGACTGACGTTCGGCTGATTACCCGACGCAGGCTGCTCGCTCCATGCAGAGACAGTGTAAGCGGGTTTCATTCGAAGCGCGCAAGAACTATGGTCTAGGGCGGCTGCAGATCTCAGGGTGTTTCAGGTTGGGGAGTGTATGGTTCAAGTAGATTCAGCGTCTCATGTTCGCTGATATTTACCTTTAACTCGCGGCACATCGGCCGCTTCGGGGATTCGGAGACTCAGAAAACTCAGTTGCGGCCGTGGCTCCATCGTCCTTGACAGCATAGAGGGTGTCGTCGCACGCATGAAAGACCTGATGCAAACTCTAACCATCCGCACCATATGTCTATGTTTTGGCTGGTCCTGAAACACACTGAGCCCGAGCTTTCATGCGCCACCACGTCCAAACCCTAAAACCCCAAGAAGACCTTAAATCCAGGAACCCTGAACTGCAAGAAGTCCTAAAACCTTCGCAAGGTAGCCTTCCGCTGCTTAGAGCTAAGGGGCGAAGGAGTGGTGCTTCGCATCATCGGCGTTTGAGTCCTTGCCAGTGAAGACCTGAAACCAGCGCTGAAGAAAAACAAGCAGAGAGCACATTAAACCGGTATCAGGGACAGTAGCATGAAGGCTTCTTGCAATCCTGTGAGATGATAACACACAATCTGCAATGCGGCTCAGCGAGGACTTTGACGAGGGACTTTGGCCAGTGCTTGGCCAGTACTGTTGGATCGGTGGTGAGTACTTAGAGTCGACTTAGAGCCACTACGCTGCTAATCGCTCCATCTCAAACACCCATAAACGGCCCTTTATCCTTCAAGTTGGTAAAACTCATTCGGCCTTTTATATGTGTCGAGGTTCCTACCCGCAAATTGCACCGTTCCTTTACCTCTTGGCGCTTGTGTTTCCCGACCTGCTGTCTCCTGCAGTCTTGACTTCTTCACTACAGCTTTCGGTTGCGATGGCTTCAGGGTTTAGGGGTTTAGGCTTTAGGGTTTATGCTTTTCGGCTTGAGGGTTTGAAGGCTGTGAGATTGTAGAGCTTATGGCTTGACACTTGCGCTTTTCAAGAACTCTACAGAGGGCCGCACGGCGTGAGTGGCCCCGAAGCCGTCATGCTGAGACGTTCGCTCGATTTGAGACGTCCTGGCAGGAAGTGACGGAACTGAAGAGGGGTGCAGGGTCAGCGGGTTTTAGATGCTGCATGGTCTTCGAGTTTAGGGTTTAAGTTTAAGACGGCACGGTTGCAAGTGCTCTGCACCTGATGCAGTGTTTCCATTCGTCCCTGCCATTCCGGATAGAACTCTGCGGCCGCTGCAACTCTAGTTTCATACATGTAGACACATGTACATATATATATATATATGTATGTATGTATGTATGTATGTATGTATGTAGATATGTGCATGCCTACATGTACGTAAAATGTGTGCATCTAGTTATTCTTGACACACACACATATATATATATATATATACAGATACTGATGTATGTGCACGTACACACATACACACATATGCACTTAGATATTATGTGTGTGTATATATATATATATGTATTTATTTATTCACACACATAGGGGAAGCTGCACTTAAAGATGCGTTGTCCCTTCTGAGGTGATGTAGACTTCTGGCCTGTAGAATGCCTTGCCTTGGTAGCTGCTACATTGCCCCAACATCCGGGACAATGCGAACGAACCACCGAAGAGCATAATGTAGGGGTCTGAACATTAGAATGAAGTTTTGGGCTCTATCTATATATATATATATATGAGAATTTTTTTCTAGAGACAGTATACTGTGATGTTGGTGAGCGCAACTCCAACCCCTAAAATTGTGCATCCCCATCATTCCAATACTGCTACCAAAACCATTCTCACATCCAAAAGCAGGCAAGCACCATCACGATGGCAACAAAGGCGACGATTACAGTCTAAGTCTAGGTTCTAGAATCCTTTTGGGTCTTATGGCTGTGCTTAGCTTGTGCTTTGGAGCTCCGAAGTTGCATCTAAGAACTCCTGGCACTCCTTGCGCAACGTGAACGACCCCATATCACATGCACAAAAAGCTAAACAGAAAATGGAAGCCTCAAGTACGGCACCTGTAGGACGTAGGAGCCTCTGGGATTTTTCAACCTTCCCCGAACTCCTAAACTTTGATCTCCGAAACCGAAATACCCCAACCTCAACGCCTCCTGCAGGCGTCCTTGCTTTTTTTTACTCGTCTTACATAGTTTGGTGTTTTGATCGGATGTTCCCAAGACTGGGGCGGAAGCTGGCATGGCCAAAGGGTCCAGGGACTCTCGAGGCTTCGGAAATAGGGGCACCTTATCTTGGGGTCCTTATAATCAGGATCCTACTATTTAGGGCTTCAGGGCTTCCTTCAGTGTCCCTTACAAGTTCGCTTGAAGGGCCTGAAGGGGCTCCAAAAACCGTGTATCCAAACTTTCAAGCAAACGGGACGCCTAGAGAAAACCCCGAAGGGCGCCGAGGCCTAAAGGAAGCTGTTCAGAACTCGACGCCCTCAGACCGAGACCCCTCCCAGGGTTTCCCCCAGGCCTGGCCCGGACTTAGACCTCTGGAGCTCAGAGCGACCGGAGCTGCCGGCGCGACCTGGAAACTGCACGAAGTGAAAGGGTTTTCTTGCTGCTTCCTATGCATTCCTATAGTATAACTACAACTATAACTACTCTCTTGGAGTTTCAATTTTGGAGTAAGGGCGTCGTAGACTCCCGGGGCTGAAATGGGAGGCATCTGAATCCGGCTTACAAGTAGATGCAACTATAGGTAACTTGATTTTTGCACGAAGTTACCCATCCCTTGACCCCTATAGTGCTCTGAAACTTCGAAGCCCAATACCACCCTTAGAAAACCTGGTAGAACACACATAAAACACAGTATAAAGCGCCTTTTAAACCCTTATCAAGAGCTGAACAACAACAGCAACCAACCCCGCCTCGGCGCCGGGGCGCAGAGGGTGTAGAAGGGCTTTCGAGGCTCTCCGCAAAGGGCCTCGTTGGAGTCTGGGGTTTGGGCTTTAGGGTTCAGAGCTCGAGGCGTAGGGTTTAGGGGAATGTCAATGGCTTCAGTGGCCAGGAAGACATGGAGAGAATGCTGGAATGGCCTCGTGGGGTCTGTGGCTGAGCCGCATGAAGGGAGGTGAAGCATAGGCCACGATGGCGCCAACAAGAGGATGTAAACAGATTCCAAGACCCCTTCTCATCAGCACCTCCGCACACATCCTGCAACTCAACATGCTCCTGAAATCCCCCTCTCAGCCTCACACTCAAGGCACCCTACATTATGCCGTATGCCATACTCTACTATACTCTACTCTGCTTTGCTATCCCAAACCCTCAACACCCTCTTTGCACCCGGGCCTACCGGGTCCGGCTGGGCACCATCTTCCAGCCTTGGCTCCCCGAGACGGACACTGAGACCGCAAAGCATTAGCTTATTGATGGTTTCGGGTTTAAGGTTTAGGGTTTATCCTGGTACTCACAATAAGACTATGGTAGTCATGGTAAGACTAGTCATAGAGGTCGAAACCGTAGCCAAACCCTCACGGCATGATGATCCTCCTGGGTCTCCGATGCACCCCCCATCCCTCACCCCAAACCCTGGACTCCTAAATCTGAAAGCCCCGGAACCTTGAAGGCTATCCTCCCCGACTCGATTGGATCCTGAATCTCAGGACCCCGGTGATTCGACTTTTCCGGAACCCTGAAAAGCAAATCTTATAGCAACCGCGAGAGGACCTGTTCTAGCAACTTACATTTGGTTCGTAGGGAATGGGAGAAGTAATACTAGTTATACCTGTACCCCGTTCGTCCATTCCCTACTACTTGTAACCAAAGGTAAGGCAAGCCCATGTAGAAACCCCTCCAGGACCCCTTAAGGATGGCAACCCTGCGTCGAAGAATCGAGCCGGAGGCTCATGGATTCTGACGGATGGGTCGAAATAATCTAATGACAGTACCGACATTAGTTAGTCATGGGACTCACACTACGCATCATGGTCATAACCATAATGATAAGCTTAAGAACAGCAGCAATAATAGTATGTAAAACGAACAGCCATGACCACGGTCATCACCATCAACAGTTTAATGTGGCCAATGATAGTCATCGTTGATATTCCTGATAATGTTCGTAATGCGAAGAAGAACCATGACAATGTATATAGTACATATATGTGTGTATATATATATATACATATATATAATGCTGAAAATGAACCTAAGAACCACGCGCCTAGGGCCCCCGGCCACGGCTGATCGCGGACGCATCTCCCCAGCGCTCGCTGCGCTTCGATCGGAAGTCCGCTTGACCTGGGCCAAGGACATTCGGCAACAGATTTACTATGATCACCATGACCGGCATAGTTCGCTCGTCTTTTTTGTTGCTGTTAGTCTTATCATATCCTTCACACTGTCATTGCTATCATTATCACAACTGCTATAAGCATTGCTACTTCTTTTGCTGCTACTGCCACTACTCTTGTTATCGCTCTTGTAGATACATCTAGATTTAGAGTTTAGGGTTCAGGTCTCTGGGCTTTTAACCTAAGCCTAAACACCCTTCCGCTGGCCTCGGCCAGGCTCCGCTGCTTCCGAAGCCGCCACTCTTGGTCTCGGCGGATGACCTCAGGAATCCGGCAAACAACAAATGTAGTATATAATCTTAATGTTAATAAGGACAATTTTCTATAGTAAGAAATCGCAGGAGGGCTTTTCGAGGGGTTGAGCTTGGCAGGTTTGACGGTTTAGGGGCGTTTGCGGTTTAGGGCTTACGAGTTCAAGGGCGCGTCGGCTGTGCCCCCTTGGCTTCTCAGGTGAGTTTCAAGAAATCAGGTGCCCCCTTGCTTGTAAGTAAGACCCAACCCTGTGAAACCCTTTAACATCCATGCAGAACCACGAAAAAGCGGTATAGCACATGGAAGACCTCACAAGAAACCTACGGAACATACCTGGCTTTCAGAAAACCCAACCCTGGTTATGCCGGGCTCAAAAAACGAGGCCCTGGCATGGCGCCCATCATCCTGAATCGGGTCCTCCGAAAACTCTGTGGAGTTGAGTTCTAGGATTTTTGAGGGTATTGGCGGGTTTAGGGATGTTTGGGGTCTTTGGGCTTTGGGGTTGTAGGGTTTCGGGGTTTTGGGTCTAGGGTTTCCAAGCTTGTTTAGGATGCTTGGCTAAGATGTAAGCTTCGCGTCAAGAGGACAAGGCCACGAAATGCCCCGGAGAGGAGAGTGCTTAAGCTATGTCTCTTGATGAGAAACGAGAAGGGTAAGGGGAAATCTGACGGCCGACTGCTTAGTCTTCTCTTCCAATGTCGAACGAAACTAGTCCAGCAGTAATACGGTCATCATTTTATTATGGTGAGCCAGTATTTTTTCACGTTTGCTGTTGCCAAATTGTAGCCATATTCTTGGCATACTGCCTTGGCTAGCTCCTGGACTTCCCCAGAAAAGGCTTGTGAAAGTCTTGTGAACCCACCAGCCTGGCAATCGGCAATCATCCGGCGCACGCTGTCAAGAATGCTTTCCTGCTGCGAAGGCGTCCGGAGCTTGTCTGCTTTTTGACAAGATCCCACAAAGCACCGTGCCATGGTCTGTAAAGCTGGAATCATGTGCGAGATGCGGACATGCCACTTTCCTGTGAGCTGCGATTTACTCAAATTCTCTCTTGTGTCTGCATCCCGGCATCCGCTTTCAGGTAAGGAAACATCTCTTCTCTCACGGCTGTCTTCCCCGTATCATGCAACATGCGATGATAAGGCAGCAAGGCAGCTCCTGGACAACGTCTGGCAGCGGAGACAGCGACTTCCTGGCTGGAACGCTGAGCGGCGAGGCGTCAAGAAGCCGGAGCCCAACACATCGCATAGCTTGTTATTTCCTGTCATTACTGTGTTCCGCTAGATATAGTAATGCAAAACGATCAAGAAGTCGCGGCCCTCAAACACGCTGCACTTCAACGTGCTGCTTTCGGCCTGGACATCAGGTAGAAGTGGGCCACCATAGATGTCACCTTGGCCAAAAGCCCTTTGCAGATAACCGAATTCGCCTGGGAATCAGCAAACCCACATATGAGGCAGGAAAGATGCACAGAAACCTCCACATGCATCGCTCTAAATCCCTGCAGACAGTCATCTTGACTGTGACTCATATCGGAGCTTCCAGAAAAGATGGTACCCTAAATAGTAGGTTATTATGAGGCCCCAAAATGAGGTACCCCCTACTTTTCGGAAGCACTATAAACCCATATAGAGCCCTTTAAAGGAACCCTTATAGTCACCCTTAAAAGGAACCCTCAGGTACCCCTAAGTTTCGATTTCTTCTTCACAGCCCAGCCGAAGCGCTGTCACTTCCACCTCCGAGGCGTAGCTGCAGCCTTGCAGGCAATTCTAAGCTGCCAGGCAGCATGGGCTGTCGGGTTTAGGGTTCTATAAGGGTACCATAAGGGTACTATAAAGGTATTATAAGGGTTAAAGGGTCTGAGGGTTTGGGTTTAGGGTTCCGATGGGTTTGGGGTTTCGGGGTGTTGGGGCTTTCAGGTAATTTGACGAGCGCTCTGAGGCTTCCTTTAGGATGTCATGCTTTAGAGTTTTGTGGTTGGCGGCTGGCTCTCAGCATGAGGCAGACACCCCTCTTGAAGAAGCGACCAGGATTGGTAAGTATCTCATGGAGTGTTAGCATTATGGTATGGTACAGGCTCGAGTGTAGTCTAGCAAGGTAGAGACACTACAGATGCTGCATCAAACTTCTCCACTGCATCATGCAAGCAGAAGGATCTATTGGAGAACACCCCTTGTCAATGAAGCCGCTTATCATTTCTTAGAACCCCTATTCAACCCTTATAGAAACCCTTGTAGACACCCCTTTCTGGAACCCTTACAGACACCCCAACCAAAAACCCCTGTAGAATGAAACCCTCACAGGCAGAGTGGTCTTTGCTCTTTGGCCAAGGAGCTTCCGCGCCCAGACAGGATTGCCCCGACACCGAAGAAGGAACCTCCAGGCAGCAGAGGAGAGGACAAGGAGGAGAGCCGAACAAAACCGTAAAAAACCCGTTCAAAAACCCACAAAAAAGCCGAAGCCCTGGCTTATTTCAAGCCCTTCTGCTCGGGCCTGGGACCAGCTCCTTCACCTCCAGCTTGGCATCCGTAAGGAGGCTAAGCCGTCCTGAGAGACAAGGCGAAACTCAGGCAAGCCGGCCGTCTAAAGCCTTTACAACACCTAGTATCCCTATAGAACCCTTTTTACGACCCTCCTGGAAACTGAGACCCTTCTCGAACACACCTAGAATCTTCCGTTCCCTCTTTTTCAACCTCACAGAAGCTGAAACCGGCGGCCTTCTGCGAGGATGCGGCAGCGGTTGGGCCGCTCTCCAGGCCGGAGCACTGTGAAGGCATAGCCCGCGAAGCCTAAAACAAAGGGTTCGGGTTGGGGGGGGGGGGCCGGCGGGGGCCCTTGGGGGGGGGGGGGGCCATCCGAATCTCATGGGCGGATGAGGGTGAGCTGCTGGGACAGCGCCTCCAGCCTCTAGCCACTCTGCTGCTTCGGGATTGAGTTAGAGCTTTCGGGGTTTTGCCAGGAGAGTGGTGGCTCGGCACCGAGATACTTTCGCTTCTTCGATCTTGGGCTGGGGGGGCCGAGCTTTATGAATCTCATCAGAAGCTCACAGTTGATGTCAGGATCTGAGCCGATGCAGGGGCAAGGCGACACAAGGCAGAGACAAATTGACACTGGCAAAACGGAAGCAACTTGATGCTACGGATGTCGTGCTACTCTGCCAGAGCAGGATGCTTATCATTGCTAAATGTACCAAGAGGTGTCTTAAATGCAGGTATACACGTCATATCCCTGCATCTTGCTGTACATCTTCGTTTACGTCAGCTTGCTTATTTGTCTATAACATCTACCGATGTATGCATGTATTCGAGCAAGAGAGCCGGTCTCCAGGGTCATGAGCAACATCTCCAACTCGCCGGCGCCTGAAGCAGCGATGCAGGGATATCCTCCTGCTCCATCTAGGCCATACGGTGCAGGTATTCAGGGGCTCTAAACCCTCTGAGCCCTACACCCGTGAGGCTAGTTGTTCAGTTCATGGGCCGAGAACCTGGGACTCGTCACAGTCATCATCGAGCCAGGTTGCTGCATTCGGAGAGAAAGGGCAAGGATTTCAGTCGCGATGCGTTCTCGGAGCACACGTCGTCCTGGGGCTGAGCAGGGTTTAGTTTGAAGGTAGACATACTGGGCTCTGCGCCCTAGCTGTCCATCGAGGTGTTCTGCAATATTTTCTGGTGCAACACAAAACCAATACAAATCACAAGCCCTCAGGGCTCAGATCTTTAGGGCGCCAGAGTCTAGAGAGTTTAGGCACAAAGCCAAAGGCCTTCTGAAGGACTTCCATGTAGACTGGTGTGCTGAAGCGCAGCAGGAGGGATCTCTCCTGCCGGGCTGCAGGTGCAGCAAGCTAGGGCCCAGACATTTTCAGGTAACCTTAGCTTGGGGGGGCCTAGGGTTCGAGTTAAGAACCCCATTGCGCAATCCCCGTCCCTGAAGGATGTTTGGGTGGAGTGCACAGCTTCTCAAGTTGCCCTGCCATGTCACCCCACTTTATGCTTCACTTGCAAGTCGATGCGGGCCTCGTCCTCTGGTGACTGGATGTGTCGCTGAGGATTCGATGCTGCCAGATTAAGTAGACTTTCTCATGTGACGATTTCAGCCCCTGCTAGACCGTCTATATACGGTTTTCCAGCTCCTTTTGGTGCATGTTTTCAAACACAGCATATCACGCCCACCAGACAGGACACAAGGGAACCCGATCAGAAGCTCATCCTCGCCCGAACTCTGAGACCCCCAAAAAGGTATATACCCTAAATAGTAGGATCCTTACTGAAAAATCAGGTACCCCTAATTGTCGCAAACCCTGTAAACCCTTATAGAGCCCCCTTTAAGGAAACCTCAGACCCTAAATATAGTACCCCTAAGTCTCGGAAACCCCCAGATCTTCCCAAAATAGTACCCTAAAGAGTAGGATCCCCAAAATAAGGCACCCCTACTTTTCGGAAACCCCGCAGATCTTCCCGAAAATAGGGGACCCTAGTATAATACCCTAAATAGTAGGGTCCTTATTACAAGGATCCCAAAATATCAGGGAGCCTTACAGGGGAGTTCCCCAAAACGTCCTGTGCCACGGCCGTGGTCCAGCGCACGTTGCTCGAGGCCCTGAGATGGAGAGCGCTGCTGCGAGCATCCATCAGTAGCTCCCTTTAAGGGATCTATACGGGATCTATAGGGCTCCTTTAAAGGATCTACAAGGGATCTATAGGTTTCCTTTAAAGGATCTATAAGGGATCTATGCGGTTTAGGATTTGGGAGAGTCTAATTTCCCTGAATTAGGGAATATGGGCCCCTTTAAGGGATTCTGCGTGGTTCCTTTCAGGGATCTATAAGGATCTATAGGGTTTAGGGATCCCTGCTATAATCTAAGGTATACTCCTTGATTAAGGGATATTGGAGTCTCTGGGTATCGGTAGCTGAGGGATCCTTCTAAGGTGGCCTCAGATCCGCACAGCAGTTCTCTGAAGAGCCACCCTTATACTAAACCGCATAGGTACCCAAACCATAGATCCCTTAAAGGAACCCCCAAAAAATCCCGTAAAGCCCACATTCCTTAATTCAGGGATATTAAGGGTTCCTTTTTCAGGTTTCTTTTAGGGGGACGAACTGCAGGCAATGATCCGATTCCGGCCGCCGTCCCAGCCGTCGCCGAAGGCGCGACCGTCAAAGACGCTGGTGGCGAAGACGCGGACGCCATCTTAGGGCGCAGATTTGTGGCTTAGGCGTTTAGGGTTATCTCAGGGCAGAGATCATCGGAAAGCTCCTGATGGCTATGAAGATGCTATGAAGTCTCGGTACCAAATTACACCATGTCTAAACCGTTGCATGCTGTTGCCATCCTACAGAGTTGCATTAATTAAAGGCAAAATCTCGAAATCTCTAGCCGCATATCGCCAGCCTGTACCCTCCAATGCCCGCTCGATGGTGACGGAGCCATTGACAACCACGTACCTTCTTAGTTCGACAGGGTAATTATGCATACCTAAACCCTGAATCCAAACCCGGAACCGTAGACGGTCAGGTGCTGAACCCTAAAGCATACAGCAAAACCCCTTTCAATAGAACTCCGACAATAACCCCGCAAAAACCATAAACCCCAAAGGCCCCAAAGCATAAGAATTCGAAGGCGAGATGCAATGCAAACCGGACCATGCTTGAGACCCGGCCCCAGAGTGCTGGGTGTTGGGGCCGATTTTACTATTGTTTCTAAAATGGAACCCCACAACCCCCCGCCCCCCCCCAAAAAAAAAAAAAAAAAAAAAAAATATATATATATATATATATATATATATATAGGTAATTATTTGGGCCTTTATATTAGGATGTAGGGGACAGGGCATTTGGGAGCACCTGCAGTAAGTGCACAGGACGAAGCCTCACGTTGTTCCGGCCGGCTATAGCCTCACTTACAGCCCAGCATATCAAATGGAGCCCAGACGCACATGGCCGATTGGGTCGCCATCTTTGTAGATCATTTCCTAAGCCGAAAGCAGTTGTGCTGGGGACGCTACGGCAGGTTCAGGATGTTTGCATGATCGCTTTCAGGGTTGGTTGTAGGGGGGGTTTAGATATAAGGTGTTCGGGCTTACGGTTGTAGGGTTTAAGAATTTAAGGGCTTAAGAACTGCGATGACAGTCACGAAAGGTGATCCTCAATTCAGGGACCACGGCGGAAGACGGGACCGACGCGGGCTTGGGCTTCACCATCTTCTCAGGACAGAGCCCTCGTGTCGCACTGCACAGAAGACGCTCAGCTGTCCAGAATCATATTGGTAATAATACAAGCAATAATAATCATACTAGTACTAATAACCAGAATAATCATCATAATACTAGTAGTCATCATCATGATCATCATCATCATAATCATCATCATCGTCTTCATCATCTTCATCATCTTTTTTCGGTGAGCTTCCCCGAGCTCCACATCCAGGAATTCCGCGTGCTTCAGAAGCTCCAGGAGCTGATCTGACGAGAGCCTCCCCAAGGCGAACAAGGCAAGCGAAGACGGACGAGTGCGTACCTTTGAAAGCTCGGGTTTCGCTATTCATTGAGCGCTTTACGTGACAGGGTGTTCGTGTGAAGGACTTGGGGGATTTCTACTATGGAGCTTCGGGCACAATGGGCATCCGCTCTCAAATCCTGAGCAGAACTGGGATTTGCTTTCAGCTCTAAGCTACTGTATGGGAACCTGCCCTACTCCCTGCCTCCGGAAGAAGTGCATCGTCTTGAAGTACTGAGCCAGTCGACTTGCTTGTTGCTGCGTGTAGCCTGAGCAATGTCTGGTCTTGATTGGGTCTAAGTGGTGTGCAATTCAGACTGTGGCGGGTGGCAACAATTCCTACTTTGCAGTGCTGCATCGAAGGTTTATGGATTTACAGCGCTGACGCTGGTGATCTAAGCAGCTGCAGCCCCATCTCAGTGTTTTCTTGGATTGCAGAGTACGTTGACTGCTGTTAGGGTTGAACGACGCGGCAGACCGTCTTAAAACCGACATTCACGTGGCCGACGAGGCTTTAGGGTTTAGGGTCCTTTTGGATACAGGTGGAGGTTAAAGCAAAGCCGAGCCGATACATGTATGCTGCCCTCCCGGCGGAGATACTCCCAAAACCTTCGTGTTTCAAGCCTGGTTTTAGCCAAGTCACCGCCAGAGGCCCGCGCAGTGAGAATCCGCTGAACCTGTTCAGGACAACGGGTGTCCCGACTTGCACGTCAGAAAAATACGCACTGGCAGATTCTCGGTTCGGGGATCGCCTTGACAGCTCCTTCCGACTCACACGGTTGGACTATGAACTCTTCCAAACGATTTCAGGAGCCCAAGACATGAAAGCAAACCTGGAAGTGCGGCAAAAAAACAGCCGGCCTCAAACAGCTCAGCAGAACCCAGCGCAGCGTAGCCCTGCTGAACATCGCCAGTGCTCACAACAAGCTTTTATCAAGTTCGGCGAGTCTTCCGATGCAGTTGTCGGCTTGATGGCAGTCAGACGTACCAGCCCTGTTCTTTCGAAGCTAATAGGGAAAAATGTGTCATGTTCATAAACTGCGCGGGCAAGAAAACTGTACAACTCCGTGTTTTCCAGTGCCTCGGATGAATGACTGTTTCAGCATATCGTGTCACGTGCCTGCTGGATCATCAAAAGATGCATGTTACACCTATAATATGCAACCCAACTTAATGCACAGGTGTTTCTACTTTCTTGTTCTCTGAAAATCTTCTCAAAAATTAAGACAGTGCCTTCGCGGCTTTAGGGTTCAGGAGTTCTCACTTGCCATGCTTTGGGGGAGGCTTCGTCCTCTTGGCAAACAGGTCCCACATGCTTTTCAGAACTCCGACGACTAAAGAATCCGGGGTCTCCAACTCGGGAGCCCCCTCGTTGGGAACCTCCTTTAATAATCCAAAATAGATGAAGATTGTATATAAATATCATTGATAAGAATATATAATTGTTCATTGGTATTGAAATGTAATGTAAGTTGTGGGCTGGTGCCATAAACAGCATGCAGTAAGGGAGCGCTGGGAGTGTGGAGCCTTCACTTGGTCCTTTTTGGCTGCTTTCGCATTATGGTAAGCCTTCGAAGACCTGTATAAGTTGTTCATGTCCTTTCAGACTGGCTTTCATTTTGATGTCTTGAGATCTCACTCGTCAAGATCGTCAAGTTTTCGACGGACTTCCAAAAGGTTATTCATTGTGCGCGTGTTTCTCAGAGAGCCCTTTCCGGTCCAAGGCCTCCTTCTTGCCGGAAGCTTGGGATTCGGCTCCTGCGGTGCGCTTGCGGATGTTTGGGGGTTTGGGGCCGTGTAGGGTATCAGGTTTCAGGCCTAACGCCTAAGCCCTAAACGCTTCGAGGGCTGAAGCCAGGGCCGGAAGTGCAAGAGGGAAGTCGGCTTGCTTGGGAGTGGTTTGCCATGACGCCGGATTCCTACTCGGCTGATTTGGCTGGAAAACAGAAAGCGATCGTCTCTGCGGCACATCTCTGAAAGGAGTCTGGCAGCGGCATTCAAAAAGACGTCTTACGCTGGCCGGAAAGCTAGAGGACGCATCAAGGAAAAGGTCTCTACTTGACACAGGCTATGAACCCTCAACCCATGTCAACGCTTTACACTTCACGCCAAGCCAGAAACCCCAAACCCTTAATCAGGCAAACTCTGAACCCCCACGCCCTCACTCCCCTCCACCCCAGCGCCCCCCGCCAGCCTAAGCTTTCGGTGGACGCCGGTAAAGAAGCCTCCGACCTGGTCGACTCTGGAACCGGGGCGCCTCAGTCGAGGCTGTGAGGAGACGATGCCCAAACCTTTCGAGACGTCCCCAGACAAGATGCGGCATGAAGGACACGTCTGCCTCGACATCCCGTTACGGTTGACGGCACGTCCGCCTCTACTGCATGCCCACCCGTGGGTTGCACAACTATATGTTGCTGTCTTCACAAAAACCAAGCAGATAATATGTGTGCAGGCTTGGACATTTAAACCCTTGCCGCCAGGTGGCCAACATTCAGGTCATTGCAGATTTGCACCAAGAGCTGTCCTCGGAAAGGCATGGCTTTCCCACTTTGAGGATCACGGGAGCCGGACATAACTATAGGTAACTTGGCTCTAAGTCAAGTTTCTGGGTCCCCTGATCCTGTGAGGATGACTTGGCACACTGGATACACCAACCAGCAGACTACATTGAAACTTAAAACACTAAACCCAAAGCATTAAGCCCTACAACCTAAGCCTCACGTAGAACTGGGACTAGCGGATGGAGCCCATCTCATAGCAGCCCCCCCGAAGCTCGAGAACGCCACCTGAAAAATTACTTGACAGTGTACATACACATGAAGAAAGCTATGCTGCATGTATGCATGTATGTACGTATGTATCTATGTATGTATGTATGTATGTATGTATGTATGTAGGGATGTATGTATGTATGTATGTAGGGATGTATGTATGTATGTGCGTATGTATAATGTAAGTCTGTCTGTCCGTCTGTCTGCATCTCTGTCCGCATGTCTGTCTCTCTTGTCTGTCTGTCTCTGTCTGTCTGTCTTTCCGTCTGCATGTCTGTCTGCATGTCTGTCTGTCTGTCTGCCCCTGTATGTCTGTATGTAGGTCGGTAGGTCTGTAGGTCTGGAGGTCGGCAGGTCTGTAGGTCTGTAGGTCTGTCTGCTTGCAGGTATGTCTGTGTATGTCTATGTGTATGTATATATCTATAACATATGTGTATGTATGTATGTATGTATGTATGTGTGTACGTATATGTACATATTCCGCTGCATTTCGTGACTTATACATGTACATACTTCCAAAGAATGATGACAAAGGGATCAGCCATAGGCTGCAGACGAAAGAGCTCGCCACTTCCAGGTTGCCAATTTCGAAGGGGCCTTCGGGTTTATCGTTTGAGGTGTAGCCGATTTACGGTTCAGGATGTGGGCTTGAGTCATCTAATTAAGGTGCCCGCTCAAACCAGGGACACAGGCGAGATGAACCGATTTTGCCCGCAAGCTTGGCGAAGCGTTCATGTGGAGGTGGCTTGGATGGCATGATGCAATGACGCTGCGTAGATGGAATGACGTGATGCTGTTGATGCGAGTTTGTCTCGCAGGTTGTTGTGAGGTTGCATGGCATTGGCTTTCGTGAGGTTGGTTGGCCTTTCGGTTGCTGTGAGGTCGCCTCTTATCTCTTAATAATGCCCGTTCTTCTGAATCTCAAGCATTGTGGTCAGGGGTTTGTAGAACGGCTGATAGAAGTTTTTTTGGATAGAAGTGTTTTTGGAATACAGCAGAAGTTCGGGAGAAGTGTGTAGAGATGAGTTTTTTTGACCGGCTTATGGGAAGCTGATAGAAAAAGGTTTAAGAAATGTTGATAGGAGGGATTTAGTACGGATTCTAGAAGGTGCCATTTTATCGAAGTACTCAAAGATAGACAAGAGATTGCGTAGATGGGTGCATGATTGGAGGGATGGATGGCTGAGATGATGTTCGGTCCGTTCTCTAGTTTCTGGACAGTCTGAATCAAACCAGAGGAGCCGTGCTCTTCAAACAATGAGAATCAGAGACGACATCCTGTTCCAGGACCGCACATAACTATCCTCCCCCAAGCCGTGGAACATGCCAGTTCTCTTCCGGCTGTTTGACGGAAGTGATACAATAAAGCCCGCCAACTAGCCAAGCCGTGCCTTTCACCGGAAATAATGCAGAAGCCTGAATAAGCACCAATACTATTCCCTGGGGTTCCTGATCATAATTACCTCGAATATACCCCTAAACCCTATTCTGATTCTTAAGGCCGCCATTTTTCCCCCCTAAATTCCCTAAATCCTACTCCAGGCACCACCATAATATCCATAGACCCCCTGAAAAGGAACCCTAAACCCTAAACCCTTAAAGGAAGCCCATAGCCTTCATGGGGCGTCTCGATGCTCAGCCGACTCAGCCCGGACGTTCGCCGCGAGGAGCGGCGACGGCCGAAGGAGTCTTCCAGGTCCGTCTCAGCACACCAAACGGGCTGTAGGGTTTAGGGTTTGGGGGCTGTAGGGTTTAGGGTTTGGGGGCTGTAGGGTTTAGGGTTTGGGGGCTGTGGGGTTTAGGGTTCTATAAGGGTACCATAAGGGTACTAGAAAGGTACTATATAAGGGTTTAGGGTTCTATAAGGGTGCCATAGGGTTTTAGCCTAAACGGGTACCACAAGGATACTCCAGAAAGGTACTATAAGGGTTTAGGGGCTGTAGGGTTTAGGGTTTAGGATCCAGGGTGACAGCTTTTGCAGGTTTTCCAGGTTAGGGGCTTACAACAGCATTTAGGGCTTCTCGGGATTAGGATGTTAATTGATGTTGGCCTTCGGGTTCCTTACTTTCAATGCCCCTTCCAAGTTTTAAGGTTTTAGGGCTGGGCCGTAGGCCGCCTGACTTCCGAGACTGTCCTCGTTTTGGACGGATTATCTGAGAGGCTCACGTTGACGAGAAGCAATCAGACATCAAGAATGCACATGGGGGTTTCCGAAAATTGGGTGGTACCTTGTCTTGGGGTTCTTATAACACGGATCCTACTATTTAGGGTACTATATTAGGGTCCCCTTGTCTTCAGAAACTCCCACATGCCTCCCTTCGACTCTGACCAGCCGGCCTCGACCAGGATGGTAGGATGCCGCAAGGTCCGCTCCATCTCTTGCAACCGACATGAGGGCGCCTGTATTATGGTATACCCTTATAGATCCCTTATAGTAGGCCTTACAGTCCCCTTTAAAGGAACCCTATTTTTAAGGCCGTCATGCGGGCACCCCAACACCAGCCCTTCAAAGCTGGGCTCTGGTATGGAGCGCTTGGCAAGGTGGGAGTACGCAACCGTGAGATGCATGCGATTCCAGTGCGGTAGCTGCGTGAGAGAACAGCGACAGCAGGATGAAGATTAATAAGAAAAATGCGATGAAGATGACGATGATGATCAGCGATGGTCAGTATTCTGGTAGTAATAAACTGTATTGTTATTGCTACTACTAGTAGTATGATTCTTACTATTACTGTTACGATCAGCCTATAAGCATTATGAATAATGTATTATCAGCAATATTCTGTACACTATTACTACCATTGCTAGTCTTAGTTGTTATGTCGGTAGCGAGAATGATAAAGAGGAAGAGGAGCACAAGTAGTTGCAGTAGTAGCGTGCTGCCACTGCTGTTGCTTCTGCTGCTGCTGCTGCTGCTGCTGCCACTGCCACTGCCACTGCCACTGCCACTGCCACTGCCACTGCCACTGCCACTGCCACTGCCACTGCCACTGCCACTGCCTCTGCCTCTGCCTCTGCCGCTGCCGCTGCCGCTGCCGCTGCCGCTGCCGCTGCCGCTGCCGCTGCTGCTGCTACTGCTGCTGCTGCTACTGCTACTGCTACTGCTACTGCTACTGCTACTGCTACTGCTACTGCTACTGCTACTGCTACTGCTACTACTACTGCTACTGCTACTGCTACTGCTACTGCTACTGCTACTACTACTGCTACTACTACTACTACTACTACTACTATTACTACTATTACTACTACTACTACTACTACTACTGCGTGGGGGATTGATCTCGACTAGGTTGCTGCTCTCCCCACCAGAGCTGTAATGAATGTAGGTGTGGCTGGCTTGCACTCTCCACAGACTGGACCCTGTCTCTCTCACACTTCCACACGTGCAATCCTATGCAGGCAGAACCGGCGGCCGTTCCTTTTGCACTCACTGCCGGCGGCGGTTCGTCTGTGCAACGGGATAGCTCTGATTGCTCAGGATAGAAGACACATATAGCACTTAGCTATGGGCATTGACTTGAGCCAAACGTTGCGTGGGCGGTCACATAGAAAGGTAAAGATGAGGGACGCGTAGCGTGCCCCCTTAGAGTCGAGGGACGCGTAGCGTGCCCCCTTCTCTTGCACTTTACACGGTCTTGCTCACAGCTCTTATAGTGACACCTTAGAACTTGACAAGGCATCGCAGTCCGTTCGCACCCCCCATGAGTTGCGTCTCCGACGCTGCTCACCCGGAAGATGGCACGATAGGACAACAGAAAATGTTCCGCCGCAACGTTGACATTGAAAATCAGAGCTTTGCATCCCAATTAGAAACGTTGTGACACTCATCTACGTCAGTAACGATCCCCTGAAATGGCAAACGAATCAGGCGTCACCGAAGAAAGAAGCATTCGCGATGGCATTCCATGGGCGAAGCTCAGAGGTCACGAACTGATAGGCGAGGAAGACCAAGCGTTGATTCATCTCCATCTTCGCGTGGTCGCAGGATCGCGGTCCCAGGGCCGGAGGTTTTCCTCTGGATACTGTTCCCTTTGCTTTCCTTTGTCCTTGCCTTTGTTTCGGCCTTTGCCGGCGGTGTAGTCATAGTAGGTGTTGGCGTTCCAGCCTCCATGCTGTTCACCTCCGGTTCTCTCACGCCCTTTTGAAGGTCCCTTGGCCGAAGAAGCGCTTGCACGTTCCTCCGTTGTGACAGGCGTGTCCAGGATGGAAGTACCACCTGGAGGGAGATAGTCAGCGGCCGAAATGTGGTGTAGGGCTTCAGTACGCTTGGTCGTCGGGTTTTGCTGTCTCTCAGCCTTGGATCTGTTCAATCTGTCCATGAAATGCGCAGGCATTTGCACATTGTGGTCCACCAGCAATCCGATGGTCTGGACTGAATGATCGGCATGAGTCAGCAGGATACCGACGGGGTCGATGTACAAGAAGTCCACCGGTCCAGTTGGCGTTGGTCGTAGCACTGAGAATTGTTGGTGTCCTGTCACCATCGGAATCACCTCGCACAGGACGTTCAGGCAACAAAAGTGCATAGCCTTCACATCTTCATCCCTGTTGCTCTTCAAGTACGTAGTAGGGTTGAAGTTGTCCCTGCCAATTCCCATCATGTTGGCTCCCCGTGTAAGCAACGAAAGCATCTGATTCGTCCGGAAGCGCTTCAAAGTGTAAGTCCCGTTGGGATCGTACTGCTTGAGGTTCTCAGGTTCCTTGGCAAAGCGAATGATCTCCTCATCAGTCACATCCCTGCTCACACCAGTCTCTCTGTCCACTACAGCCAATGATCCCCACTTTCCAAGCACATCATAGCGTTGGCCAAGTGCGAAATTCTCCTTCATCTGAAACAACGGCATAGTAGCCCACTTCGCGAAGCCTGACCAAGCCTTGTAGATGGTCCTGCATACCACGAAAGCCATATACGAAAGAGCGACCATGTTGGCGTCAATGCAATGGGCATTTCGCTTCCCTGAGTAGTAGGATGGCTGCATGGCGGTACGTGCAAGTTGTAGCTCAGGATCGATGTTCAAAGACTGGCCGGTAATGAAGACGGGACGGCGTTCCTGTGCAACTGCATCTGGTACTGCGTCATCAAAGTCCTCTCCTGGCTCTATGTCCATTTCTTCATCAGGTTCCTGTTCTGGATCGTCCTCCGCGATGACAGATGGTTCTGGGATTTCCTCAGGTTCCGCAACGGTCTCTACCTCCATGGCTTCCTGCTCCTCTTCGGGCGCCTCAGGCACTGCTGCTGCCGCGGCTTCCATTGTCTGAGCAATGAAGTCACTGGGGATCTCCGTAGGAGTCTCCCGTTGTGGAGAACCTTGGTAATATCCGCTAGAAACGAACTGTGACCAGCAAGACGTGCATCGGGAGAAGCATGCTGGAACGATGTTGTAGCATGCCGGGCACACCCTCATTCTCCTTCCATCCTCGTCTCTGCGTAGGTCTTCGGGTCGCCAATTCTTGATGACAAACTTGATCCCTTTGTCCATGTAGTGATGCCGAACCGTGTTCTCCCTGTGGGACTCCAGGACAGTCGTAAGGTCTCGAATGATCTGCTCCTTGCTGGTGTCGTGGGGTCCAGGAGGCATCTCGCAAAGCAATTCCATGATCTTGCTTGGCGTTCGGTATCTCTCGAACTCAGGGAGCAATGGTGATGCATTGTAGTCCAACACCAGCTCTTTCTCCAACCGTTCATCGTAGATCTTTTCCACCAGAGCGAAAGAGTGTGTATCTTGAGGATCCGGGACGCAAAACCATACCTCCTTGACGAACTGGAACGGTATCGTTCGGCCAACGATCATGATGCCGCTGTCTGTGATACGTCCATCTTCTCGTGCAAGGTCCTGCGATGGGACATGAAGGACCGCCAGTGGCATGTGCTTGGCATCTCGTCCATGTACCCGCATCTTGGTCGTCGCGTTCCGGTGATCGAACGGTGCAAACACCCCCCAATAGCTGTGGAGTCTGCCGCCTTGGTTGCCTCGAAATTGGCGCCTATGGTCGAAGTCCCCGTCGGGGTCCTCCGAACCAGGCATGATGCCTTGCGTGACAATGGAATCCAAGTTGCGGCATGCCGTAGCGTGGAACGCGCCTCCAAGACGTTGCAAGAGGGTCATAGATGGAGATATTGCGAACCTGTTCTTGTCCAACTGAAGCAAATTGTTCTGGGGATCTGAGTGCGCAGAGTGACCACTTGTAGCCCGAACTGCCCATGGCTTCACCCAGCCGTTGCAAACGTTCAGGTACCTCTGGTTGTGCCGGCAACGATCATTGTTCTGGATCTCCGTGATCTGGTCAGGAACCGATACCAACATGTTCGAACCTGCGGATCCAAGAGTTTCCACGCCGGGGTCCTTCACTCTCACTCCCAGGAACTGCAACCGAATCTTGGCCTTATGGCGTTTCGTGGCTGCGAGCATGTTCCCTTGGAACAATAGCTGAAGTCTTTCATTGTACACTCTCTTCCTCTGTTGCTCATCGGTCCTTGAGACCGCTTCGGTGATGCGTCTGCTTTCATGGGTCCATAGTTGCTCATGCCTCACCAAGTCTTCGATCAGCACCCACCCTCCTTCATCACATCGAATGACGCTGCTGAATGCTACCTGGCACCTGTTGTCAAGCCATTCCGAGCCTGGGCGCCTGGCGATTCTGTGACGCAGGTCAGATTGGATGCATGATAGCGCCCAATCCGCGTTTATTCTTCGCTGACGGGTGATGTTGCGAAGGACAACTTCGTTCACGATGTCCCATCGATTGTTGATGAAGCTTGCACCCTTGGTTGGGATCAGGTCGAGAATCCCGCACCGGATTGGCCTTCCGCCGCCGATGCATTCGTAGCCCGCATTGGTGTAGCCCTGATTGGTATCATCATAGGCAAAGCTAGGACGGTCTCCTCGTTGAGGTAGGGGTCGGTCGCGATGGTCCGAAAGCTGCTCAATGAGGTCCACCACCCGCTGGCTATTCTCTGGTCCCGATTCCTGCAGTGGTACGCCACAAGCATCATGTAGGCCCCGACGATTCTCCACATCCGTGCAGAGATTGTGTTTGTTCTCGTAACGGATCAAGACCACATCACCCCGTACGGCTTCGCCTCCGCGTCGCGGTCGGGCTTTGGCCTTGGGTCGTCGGTCCGAGGATGCAACACTCACATGGTCTGTGGTGTCAACGTCCATTGGCTCAGCCTCTTGTGGAGGTACTCGACGTGGATATCGAAGAAGGCTTTCCTTGATGATCTGGATGCCTCGAAGTACCAGATCCCGGGTCGCAGCATTTTCCGTGCAATTGGACAGGGTGTGTAGATCACTGCCACAAGCGATACAGAACGTGAGGCGGTCGCTTCCGACCGACATTTCGCCCTGAGCGAGTACTCCCACATAGTCCTGAAGCTGCGCGACAAATCCTTCACGAATCGCCTGCCTGGGATCAGGGCCTTCTGCACCTTGTTCTTCTTCGGGTTGCGCATCCACATCTACATCCTGTGCAGGTATTGGTGGAGCAACTGAGAACCCTGGATCGTCCGTGACGTTGTCAGCGGCCTGTGTCTCGTCGGTTCTCGCAATCTCTACGGGGTAGATATCACCATCGACGATCACTGTGAAATCAATCACGAGGTCAGCGGACATGTTGTTGACGATCTCAGCGACTGCTTCATTCTTCTTGGGCGGTGTCCTTTTGCGTGGGGAGTCAACCGTGATCAGCTCGATAGCTTCGGCCGACGCGTAGCGGAAGAATGATCTTTCGATTCCCCTCACGCACGCATTTGCTCCCTCAAGGCCACCCCAATTCGGAAAATGACTTGGGTGTCTCATTGCAATTGTAAGAAGCCCGAGCGCCAGCTCCACAGTGTCACCCAGGAGTTCCTCCTTGGGCAAGGCTGACCCTCTGTAGCATTCTTGGCGCTCTTCCGGAGTCAAAAGCATTCTCATGAAACCAGCATAAGCGCAGTTCCCGGCATCGTAGTAGCAGATGTAGCATGTCTTGCCTTCGGAGTCGTATCCTCTGTCCCATGCCAACTGTTTGGCCTTTCCCCATGCCGCGTACTCGATGGCCTGACTGGCTGTGATTCGGAGACCACCGTAGTGAGAAACCGTCTTGCCAATGTCTTCGTAGACCACTTCCGCACAAGCTTTGAGGAACTCCTTGATGTCCATGCGAGGGTCCACAAATTGAAGCCTCAGGTCATAAAGGTGCTTTGCGCAAGCCAAGGTGTACTTCTGGGACGCGACCAAGTCATTGAAGGAGCCGATTTGATGCTGCATCTTCAAGGCTGAAGTATGCGCGCACCCAATGCAGTGTCCAGGATACCCGTTTCCAGTCGGCTTGAAGAAGGCCTGTGCGTAGCACTCAGCCAACTTCATTGCGTCACATCCAGGGCAATAGAACGTTCTCCCTTTGACATAGCCGGTGTTCGGGGTCGCATAGGTGTCGATCCGGAACCAGTAGTGCCTGTTGTCGTAGTAGGCTTCGGGGACGGTCATGGCGATGTCAAAGTCCTGCCAGGTGACTGTGGACGATTCAGCGACCGTGTCACCCTGGGCACCCGACCTGATCTGTTGCTGCTGTTCTCCCGTAAACCATGTCTGCGAAATCCTGGTGGACGTCTTGACTTCACTCTTGTCCTCCCAAATCTCGACAAGCGACGGGTGAGCGACTGAGTCGGCGCGGACAGTTTCGTCCCATGAGCGAACTTTCGATGCCTCAACAAAGCACGTGGATACCATCTTCTCGCAGAACAGCTGCTTCTCGTAGATAGCGAAGCCCAATTTGAACCTGACCCGATTGTCCGGTGCTGGCACCTTTTCGGCTGACAGTGTATGCACGCCTGACGACGCATGTTTCATCTGGCTGTACATTCTTGACCAAAACGAAGATCCATGAATCACCACGCATGCTCGGGCCCGCAACTCCAGTTCAATATACATTCCCAGCGCGTGGAAACCGTTGAACAGAGAAGCTTTGTGCTGAAGGTAATTGCTAGCTGCTCCAACGAACCGTAAGTCGTGATTGATGTTGACAATTGGAGGGCGCGTGGTACGCTTCCCTGCCGCAATGATAGGGTCAACGTACGTGATCTTGAGCTGTCGCTGCAAGTCAGTGCGAATTGCTGCTCCGTCTCCGACCTCACTCATCGGAAAGGACATGTTCTCGATGAGGATTGCCTGGAGAGACAGATGGTAATGCAATGTGACGGTTGCAAGCTGCTCTTCAGTCAAGCCATCCAATGTCGCATTCACAGATTCCAACGATCCTTTTGTGACTTGGAAGTTGTAGTTGGCACCTGCGGTGATCGACGGGCTCACAATGTAGACCTCGCTCCATCCATGCATGCCGAGGTTCTCTCTCACCGTGTGCGTTGATCCCCTGGTCCTTGCAACCATGTCAAAGTCCTGGACGAGGATTGTGCACTGAGAGCGCATAGTCGCGGCATCAGGTTTGCCACCCATACCCAAACTATTGCGAAATCCGTTCAGCGTGTTCATGGTGTTGATCCTTGCTTCTTCCGGAATTTCATCGTTGTCGACAAGATCGCTGTCTGCCTCGATCATCACTGCCGAGGTAAGCATCGGAGGAGAAGGAAGATGCACGCATGATACCAATGCCAATGCATGGTACAGCCGTGAATACATCCGTAACCACACCTTTGTACTCAGCTTCACGTAGACCTTCAGGTTGAGACCCTTGTCATCATTTTGAGAGACGGAACGGATCCTTGCCAAATAGGTCACCAGTCTTCTGACGTAATGCTGAATCGGTGTGGTCCCCACGTCGTGGTTGGCCACAAACTTTGGCGTCTCATCAATGGTAGGTGGGTACTCGTCTTGATCACGGGTCGTCGTCAGCAAGATCGAGCGACAGCCCTTCTCATCGATGTTGACATAATGGTACCAACTTTCCTGAGCGCCAGCGGGGATTGGAGCTTCCTCCCATGTCGGTTGCGATGGTTCCTCTTCCGGTTGCGAAGGCGGTTGTTGTGGAGGAGGTGCCGCAGAAGATGACGACGCCGATGCCGTTGCCTCGTCCGTCCTTGCCCTCTTTGGTCCGTGGCTAGGGGTGGCTCGAGGTCCGGCAGCGGATCCTTGCGATTGTTCCGGCGTTCTTCCATGCTCAGGGTGCACGATTCCTTCCGGTTCGAGGTTGCTTGCCGTAGGCATCGCAACTCTCCCCGTTGAGTATACCCAGCTAGGATGCCGTTGAAGGTTGGGCGGAAATAGGCCATCATCTTGCATAAGCGGATTTGGTGCCCTCATCTGTTGGAATTCCGCTTCCCATATGCCCAATGTGGCGCGTTTGGTAGAGCAGTCGACCACGTACCCAGATTCAACTCCGCATTGATTCCAGGTGTAGCCACGGAACGCATCCGGCAATTGGAAACCGTTCTTGTCCTGAGCTGCACATACTGCATCCACATGGTGCTTGAGGAAAGCATACGTGGTGTAGTCGGAATCAGGGAGCACGTCGTTAGACCATCTGTAATGCGGGAGTCCAGTTTGTGGATCGACCCATGATACGTAGGAATGAAGCACGTGGAGACAGACACTGAACGCCTGGAGTGAGTTCATCGCAAAGGCGAGCGGATGTCCCATGCCTTGAGGCAATGTGCGCATCATCAAAGCCAGCTGGTGAACGTTGATTGGCGTAGCGCCATCGTTGCTCGCTGCGCATTCCTGGTTGTAGGTCCGAAGCCCATACCCAGTGTGCTTTGCGAACATGTACATCAGCTTGCACACCCTACATAACGTAGGCTCTCCCAAAAGGTCGGATTGGTCAGGTGCTCTGCCTGACATAGGCAACTTGTGGTAGTAGTCCTGATTCACCGTATACCATTGTTGAATTCTCGTGTCTGTCACGGTCTGGTAGGGCGTCTCCACGGAATTGATGAGAACGGCGAGATTGTAGTACACGTCCGCGCTGACGATGTTCCTGGTTGCAGTGTTCAAGTCGAACCGAACTTGTTTTCTTTCTTGTTCCAGTTCAACCACAGCCAACTTTGCATCATCGCGGATCACTTCCTCGTCCACCATAAATCTTGTGATGGCACTGAACTTCCCTTCGTAGTCAGCAACAATGTGTTTGAGACCTCCACCAAACTTGATGACCATGGCGAGTATCTCCCCATAGGGCTTGTCCATGTACTCCTCCGGGGCAGCAAATATGCAAGCCTTGAGGATTTCTCGGACTCGAATGGAAAGATCCCCTCCTGGCGACAGATTTGCACACGTGAACAGCAAGACCAACGGAGGTGCTTTGAAAGCTGCCCATGTGCGAATGAGATCATTGTCGACCACTTTGTCTTTCGTAATCTTTGGTGGGAGCGAAACGCTCTGCGACGAGTCCCCAGAATACATCTCCAGGAACTTGTGGAACTTCAGAAACGTCCGCAGCATCCCACCAGATGGGAAAACTTCTTCGTGGTCCACTCCTTCGAAGGCCAGCTCGTAGGCATTGTAGCTTTCAGCCATGGCTCGGGGTTCGGTCCTTCCTCCGTAGGAGAGAAGTCCCTACACCCTACTCGACTTCACGGTTCCGGGTTCTCCGTAAGAGGCACCCTTCCCCGATCCGTCTGGTCAGACCTTAGTTGTTCCTTAGTTGGGGCTGTCTAATAGCCCCTTCATCAGCGTCTACACACTGATGTTGCTGCCATGCAATGTCCTCAGATTCATGTGCATCGTGACTGACACTGACATGAGCTCGAACAAGGCTGCGAACATTCCTCGCAATCGACCGCCATGAAACATCAATGCGCTGCAACAAACTGCTCTTCGATTCATGGTCCAAGCAATCATCCAGTCTCACCATCAAACGATCCGCTTCAGGCATGTTAGAGAACATGATCCTGCGTCCACCACCATCGCCACCAGCACCAACATGGTCATCAATCTTAACCTTCGTCACCTTGCCACTTGAAACAAGAGCATGCAACTCTGGCCAAGACCAACATGAACATGAAGAAGGCATGTCAAGCGAAAAATAGACGTCGGAAAATTCCGCACACTTCTTCAGCAGGCGTTTGAGAGATTTCAAGACACTTCTGAAAACCTTGTACTTCCCACCGGAACGTTTCTCACCCCCCACGCAAGCCCCTTCACTACTTCCAGGACCAGCACCTGATCGCAAAAGCGATGCCACGAATAGCACAGGTGTGCGCAGGTCATTCCGGCACGCATCCTTCATCGCACCGATAAGGCTGTCCTCATCGGCCTTAGAGCCAATCAGCTCCTTGCAAGTTATGCGAGCGCATCCCTTAGTGGACTTAGGCACGGCGTAGCCATTACCCAAGCCACATAGGTCAACGATCATGCGGTCAGGCTTTCGTCCACCAGCCTTCGACGGCATGGCTACCAATCTCCCATCGCCCGTTGCCTGAAATTTCAAGGCTTTAAGCAATCTCCTGGAGATTTGGCTAGTCAACTCGCATTTATCAGATCGATCCTTAGCGTCCGAATCGGTCATGTGCAAATGTTTGGACGAGCACACGTCAGACGACTTAGGATGCAACGCGACGTTTGCGGCAATGTACTCCCATTCATCCTTGCAGTAGCCGAGCTCAACGGCGGTTCCGGGAGATACAGGATCCCGAAAGGTATAACGTTGCCCGTGAGTGCATCCTTGGATCTTGATGCTCTTCCACATGGCATCTTCCTGAAGTCCCTTGTACTGCTTGGTTTCCTGGACTGGTACTCGAGGAGGTACTTCGATGATGATTTGGAACCCCCATGATGCCGCTCTGCGCGCAATTCTTTGGACGACCTCCCCCCATGGGTAGTCTGTCCGCAATTTGGCCCTTTCAGGGTTGTCAGCGATTTTCCGACTCAGCCACGAATTCTTGCCTAACACCCCTGCACCAATGAAGATCACGGAGTTAGGGTTGTTTTTCCTTGCTTCCACCACATCGAAGAGGTAGGCACACATGGCGTCGTCAACTTCTCGCCCCATACTCAGAACATTTACTTGCAGCCCAGGGTCATAGTGAGAATCGGGAGCATGCTGTGCAATGCAATCCTTGCCTGGAGCATACTCATTCCACCAGTTCTCCTCATCGACCCCTACCAATGTCCACACCGTCACTGCTTTTGGAGCATCTTTGATAGTGATACGGTACTTCCACCGGCTGTAAGGATTCTTGTAGGTATGGACCAACCCTCCATCGTGGTCGAGGAATTGGATCACCAGGCCCTCCTTGGGTTTGTTTTCGGCGAAATTGACCACGTGAGGCACAATTGCTCCATCGTATCCTTGATATTCCCTTTTCTGTTCAGCCGCATCATGCCATACATCCTCGTACACTGACGACCATTGGTCATAACCGAATTGAGAGGCTTGACTTTTGGACTGGCCGTTGAAACAAAGAGGAAATGTAAAGCCCTGGTACCCCCCATGGATGGCACGCGCCAGTGTGACAACCACCGCTCGCCATTTGGCGGGCAGGGCGCGCACATAAGACTGGCCCAAAGGCGGTTCAGGAGGAGGCAAAAACGGCGGCGCAAGGACGTCCGCAATAGCGGCGGGGCGCAAATGCCCCCGGACCGGATGGTACTGAAACACAGCACGCTCCACATAGCGGTCGAACTTGCCCGGTTGATCAAGGATAGCAGCACGGTCCTCCATCTGGTGCCACTGCCCTTCACGAAGAATCCAAGTCGACCGAAGGTAACGACCAGGCGGCAACGCGGAAGGCGGCCCCCGCAACATGCGCGGGAACTTGACAACCAGGATGGGGTCCACACTGTCATGTTCTTGCAAGCCTTCCTTACTCGACAATCCAGCGCGATACAACACCTGAGGGAGGATCGGCGTCTGCGTGTAAGGAAAACAAGGCACCTCGCTCTTGAACGAGTAATGCTGTTGCCCCTTCTCATCCGTGCTTTGGGTATGAGTAGGGCGCATCAGATCCATAATCTCTTGGGAGCCAATGAGAGCCGGCGGAAAAATGTTGATGAGCTGACACGCGTGTGTCCAGGACACAGAATCCTTGAACGACTTGGTGTGTATGTCCGCGGACATCTTGGCAGTGACCTCATAGGCAAGAGAAACGTAACCTTCCTGAAAGATAGAATGCATCCAGCCAATGCAGATGCCGTGGGTACGTTCCAAGTGACGCATAGTCGGATTCTTGCCCGTGCGAATCACCCCGATCATGGTCTGGTTGTCGTCGTAGAAGACGAAGTTGGGGTCTTGCCCCCCAAGCTGCTGCCACAACGTGATAGCAGGCAATCCAAGACGTGACATGGCAAAGTCGGCCGCGACAATCTCGGCCTCAGGTGTGGAATGACTCAAGCACCCCTGCCTTTTGCTAAGTCCCGCCAAGGGAAATCTTGTGTGAGAACCTTGAATGTGCAAGTGAGCACCGGAGGTAGATTTCAAACTTTCTCCACAACCTGCATAGTCCGCATCTGCAAACAGCCCGATGGACGAGTCCTCCAAGGAGTTCCCGACCCATCCAATCATCATGTGATGTTTGGACTGGTGCACATAGGCCATGAGATGATGAAGAAGAGCATCCTCCTTCTTGGTCCATTTCGTGATCTTGCGTGCGAGATTGTTGATACTGCGCAGAAGATCGAAGCGGCAAATGCGCGCGGCATAAAGCAATTTCATGAGAATGCTTGCTGCCTGCGGAGCAAGTGCGCCGCGATTAGCCTCGTTGATCTCCTCTTCCTCTGGCGCCTTGGGAATAGGTGGAGGCGGAACAAGCCGACCGTCCTTATCAACAGGCATGGTGTGTCCACACCACGTGCATCGATGGCTTTTACCTGACTGTGCCGGAGCGCGAGCTGGGTGATTCTTAGTCTCCTCAGCCGGACTCGGCGATGGTACCGTCTTGAATTTTGTCGGATCGAACCCAGTCACGTCGCAGTACTTCTTGACTGTCATGTCCAGGTACGTCTCCATGTCGTAGGTAACGGTCTGCACCTTCGTTTTGTCATGCAACGTTGCCTCGCCCTTGGAGATGCGACAACCCAGATACAAACCTAGTGGCGTTTCTTCTTCCAATCGGAGTTCTTGGCGCAGCATGTCCCAACCCTTGGGTAGATTCTCTTTGGGTCCTGCCATCTTGAGATCATCCACGTAGATGACAAGTAAGAGCTTCATTTGCGGGTGGAAATACAATGATGGCCATTCGTCGCCAATCGGCTTGAATCCTACTTTCTGTACCGCGGTATGGCAATGTTGTTCCCACATGGTTCCTGCGTCAGGATGTCCATACAGAGCTTTGATCAGGCGACACACAGGCTACGGAATTTATGCCGTTTCGCAGATGGATGCCAGGCTTCATCGGGCAGTTCAACCCAACATGGAGTTCCCGATAATCTCGCCTGAATGTATGCTTGGATAGCATCCGCCATCTGGACATCGTTGCCAGGAAGGCATCCGTAATAATCTGCCCACCGTGAGGCGTCAAACGTAGCCGGGGAATTCCCCAAATCCTGAAACAATGCGGCTTCCATGTTCTGGTCTTTGACCTGATCACCGAGTAGTACACCTCGCCCTTTGAACTTCCTGGCAGGATCGTCCTCTTTGAGCTGATAGTTCTTCTCGTATATCAGTCCATGTACTCGCGCCATATGTACTTTCTCACCTTTCTTCTTTGCCTCAGCGACGACGTCGTCATATTCACGCGTAGTTGAGAAATCAAACACCTCTTGGTCCCACAATCCCTTCCATTCTTTCATGAAAGCTTCCATGGCCTTGGGGTTGTTGACCATCTCCTTGCGTGTGACGGGTCGAGTGACCATGGCATTGAAGCATGATCCTCCTGCCTGATTCTTTTCCCGATGTACGTTTCTGTGAGAAGTCGTACACGGCATAGACGGAATCCAGTTGTCATCCATGACCATGTGTGCCGGAACGGCCGGCACGACGTCTGCCAAGAATTGTTCTTGTGTGTATTGATCCACATAGGATTGTGCCCAGGACCATCCATCGTCGTCGTCAATGGACACGTTGAGTTGCAGATCAATTTCTTCACATGGAACAATCTTGGGAAAGATCATGTTGTCCAAAATCTTGGTGACTATCTTCTTCCCTATCACAGCCTTCTTCCGGTCCTTCTTGGCAACTCGAGCTTTGTCTCGCTTTTCTTTCTTGTACGCTGCCTTCTTCTCCGCTTCGCTCATTTTCTTCCATGCTTCCGGAGAATAGGAATGGATAGGTCGCCGTGTAGGAAGTGTTCGTCGACCATCACTTCGGATCTTGTACGGAACTCCCCTTTTGTCGATCTTGCAGGCTTCACCATCATCGGTGAGGTATACAATGCCGTCCCCTTTCTTCCCCGTACTCCAATGTTCAATCTCCTCGGGAGCCAACTTCTTTTCTTTCAAGATCTTGATAATCTCTCCAGGTTCTTCGATGTCTCCTTCGGGGATGAGTCTACCGGTTGGACCGACTTCGCGGGGCGATCGTCGATCTTTTCCAGTGACCTTTGGTTCAGAAGGAGGCGGTGCTGCACGTAGACCTAGTTCTTCGTCTAGTTCTTCGAGTCTTTTGTCTCCTATAGCATCAATAGCTTCATGTTCTGCTGACTTGAAGACTTCGCCAGACGGCTCCGTCTCTATGTCAGATGGATCTATGTCCTGTAAGTCGGGATCTTCTCCGGGATCCGGTGGAGGAAGAAGACCATCTTGATCATCATCATCCCCGTTGCCACCATTTCCTCCAGGCGGACCGTCATCCCCGTCATCGACGTCTTTTATCTCCTTACCAGCAAGGTCAACGTTGTCCCTTAGTCCCTCAATGGTTGAGTTCATCCTCTCGTACTCGGCTTTCAGGGGAAACGTTATCTCCTCTGGGAAGTAGATAACTTCTGTCTCGTACGGTCTCATCAACTTCCTGGGAACAGATGCGTCCATTGACAAGTTCGCATTGGCAAATTCCTTCATGTCCCACACGCGATACTTCTTGGACCATCCTTGACCAGCAGTGATGATGTATCCGGCGAAAATGCCTGGGATCCCCTTTGGATCGAACTTGTTGCCATATGTCTTCGGCCTTGTATCCGTAGGCTTGAAGAAGACTTTGGCCCCAAAGGGTATGGCTTTTCCCTCGAAGTCCTTTCCAGTCATACGTTTCCATGCTGAATCACCATCGCCCTCCACGTCTTCGATGTTGAGGTTCTGCATCACGCAATTCAGCGCAAACGACCAGTATTGGGCGGGTAATCCGGCGTGTAGCATGGATGCTGCGACTGTGTTGATCACTTCTTGATTTGATCGTTCAGCGAGTGAATTGTTACTGGGTTTCCCTGGAAGGGAATGATCTATCACGATCTTCAACTGCGCCATAGCTGAATCGAACTCTGGTGCTTCATCACTATACGCCATATGAATCTTGCGTCTTCCCATTAGGCGTCTGATGGCCATGACGACCTCGTCAGTGCTCCTTGAAGCCGTGGGAATCGCTGCGATCATTTTGGTTGCGATGTCTCTGATGACTAGAACTTCACGTGCTCCATCATCAAGTCCGATACCTGCTTCGGCGGCCTTGCGCATATCGAGGAAGTCGAACGTCACAAGATCTCCCCAGTGTTTGATCACACGTTGAAACGCACCTCGTTGTGTCCGCAAGTGCTTCATCTTCGCGCGTATGCACGATTCTCAATATGGATTGCGGTAACGGTGAGTACACAGATGTGCCAACGTCTTGGCTTCGGCTTTCAGTGTTCCGACTCTGGCCTTGCGGCTCGGCGCACCGTCGCCTTCCACATCAATGATCACCTCATCGTCACCATCCAATGGAATTTCACCCACTCCTTTTCCTTCGTCGTCGTCCGGAGGTCGACCGGCCTCGGACTCTGGCACTTCTTCTATAGGAGGTTCTTGGGGTTCAGGATCAGGAGGTCGTTCATGATCGTCACCTTCTTCTTCTGCTTCAATCTCGCTCGGTGCAGCTTCAGCGGCAGCTGCGACACTGACGTCAACATCACCCGCGGTTAGCACACTCTTGAAGATTTCGGTGATCGCTTTGGCCTCCGGATCATCATGAACAAGTGACTTTGAACTCCCGGCGCGAATGTACGGGATGTCACCGTTCACGAACAGAGATATCCTCTTGCCCTGCGGGTTGATCATGAATGGTTCCCTTCCGGGTGGCCACACAAACCCGTAGTTGAAGTTCATACATCTCTTGCCTATGGAAAGCACCGATGGTGTGTCGTCCAACACATAAGCGTTGATCGGTTCCTCGAACGACTCAGTCTGGAAATTCGACACGAGATCGGTATCGGTGATTCCATTTGCTGTCTGAAATGATATGGGCTCTGGAGTCACGAGTGTCTCAAGACTATGCTTCTCGATCTTCTTCTGAGATATGAGGTCATGGCCACACCCAGTGTCCATGAGAAACTTGATCTTCTTCTTGAGGATGACTGGTTGAACCATGCATTTGCATACACCTTGATTGATGATCCGCTTGCTGTGTGCAGCATCGAGTTCACGCTCAACGATGGAATCCTCACCGTCGTAGAAGGAGACTTCCTCCACCCGAGACGTTCCTGGGATTCGCACGAATGAACTCGATCTCCACATTGATCATCATCGTCGTCAACCATGTCTCTCATAATCTGTGCCCTCAATCTCGCTTTGTGCTTGGCGAATTCCAAATTCACGGCGCGATCCTCATCGTTGACAAGCGCTTCCATGTCGACGTACTTCACCTTCCGCTCTTTGTCCTTCTTCGATCTTCTAGGACACGAAGAAATGAACTTCACGTCATCGGCGAATGTCACATTACGCTTGATCCCTTTTCGGGTCGACGTAGTCGGTCCCGAGGATTCGTCATCTGTTGAGCAATCCGAATCAGCGTCGCTGTCAACGGATGGACATTCTGACTCCTCCTCATCTTGTCTTGAAGATCGCTTCCATATCGCCGGGGCTGATGGATTCCACCTTCGGCACAATCTGATGGCGGGTGCCGCAGGGAGCGCCTTGGCCTTGGCATTCGGCTTCGCTGGAGCTGCCTTTGCTTCGGATTTGGCTTTCGCTTTTGCCTTTGGTTCCGGAGCTGGGGTAGCTGCTGCCTCATGCTTGAAAGGACAATTCTCTCTTGAGCACGAGCCTGTGTTCTTGAACGAGTAGCATATCCTGTTTCCTCCTCCTCCAGATGGACTTGGAGTTCTCGTCCTCGGCGTGAAGGGTCGCTCTGGAGTCTTCTTCGAGTGACTGAATGGGCACTTGTCACCATTTCGACACCCCGCATCTGTGAAATGGAACTTGCAGCGGATTTGCTTCTTGCTCTTGTCGCCTCTGTTGTCCGCTGACTCACTCCTCGTCTTCTTCTTGGGCTTTGGCTTGGTCTTCGCATGACTCTTCGCTTTGCTTTGAGGTAGTACAGGTGTTGCTTTATCCGGCTTGGTCGGCGAAGCCCTGACCTTTGCGGATGGAGCTGCGTTAGGCGTTGGTTTCTCGGGTACCTTGGCCGGTGCAGCAAGCAAATCCTTGCCCTCAAGCATCTGGCGCAAGCCGATTTGGGTCTGAGTGAGATTTGACTGTTCTCGTCTCCGCATGATAGTACGATCAATGATCTTCATCAGGTTGTCGTACGATCGGTCTTCATGATTGTAGGGCAAGTGTTCGTAGTGCATGCCCAACTCCATCTTCATTGCGGGCGAGTCCTTGATCTTGCTGTACAAGCAATCACGGCGAGCTGTTTTGGATGGTATGTCTTCTGGCCTCATCCGTCCCAGAACTTCCAACCACGTCTGCTTGAACGTATGAAGCTTGTTGTCGCCTTGGTACTGGAGCTTCACCAGATACTCGAGAGTGATGATCATGTCGAGACGATCATGCGTTCGGAAACTTTCATACATCATCGCAATGATTTGTCGTCCTTTGATGATCTTCCCTTCGGGCCTGCTGATGTAATCGTTGGCCTTCCGGTTTACCTCCAGGTACAGATCAGCAGATTTGTCACCACCAGCGCGTAGCATTGCGACCATAGCAATCCCCAATTTGACGTCTACGCTCTTGAACTTCTTGTGTCCTGAATCGTTCAATGCTTCAACATCAGGGAATGGGTTGAATGCTGGTGCCAACCATAACATCCAGTCCTCATGATTTGGATCGGCTGATGCTCCTAAGACATTCGCCGTGCATACGGATCGCCAGTTGTTGAGGTGAGTGAGAGTAGGCCATGGAGGTACGGTCACTTTGTCGGCCTCCCTCCTGGAAATTCTCACTTCCGTGACTTCAGGATCTGCGTCTCCATCAGGATCACGCGCATGAGATCCAGGATCCGATTCAGGTTTGCCTCCACCGCTTCTCTTCTTATCATCATCATCGTCAGGCGGGTCTGGAGGATCATACCCCGTGCCGGTTCCTTCATCATGCTCTCCATCTTCATTCTCGTCGCCAGCTTCGTCACCGTCATCGTCTCCATTATCCTCCTGAATCGTTTCAGCGAATAATCTCCACTCATCACGATCAGCTCTGAGACGTTGTTCGGCTTTCTGGGCCTTGATTACTTCGCTTCGCAGATCGGCAATCTTCTCCTCGTACCGTTCCGCGACCTCTTTCTCGATCTGACGTCTCCTTGCTTCATGAATTGAATCGTCATAGGCAATAGGGGGACCGATGAGGTCGTTGCCCTTCGTAGATGCGGTGATACCGTCGACACCAACAGGTCTTGAGGAGCTGGCAGATGCTGTGGACTTCGATCCCAACATCCCGCGATCCTCCAAGAGTTCGCGTAGCTGTCGATCACGCACGGCTGCCGCATCACTTTTCCCATGAAATCCGCTTGGTATGCCAAACAGGGTGGCTGCACTAGGCGTGGGACGCGCAAGTGCTGGGCTGCTAACACCTGGCACGTAGTGCTCGGGCATTGCATCCGCCACGATTGGCATTGAATTGCGGCCAGTGAAGAAGTTTCCACCAGTAAATGGAATTCCATCCATCACAAGGTTCTTGTCCTTGTCCGATTCCGAGAATGCGAACTTCTCTTTGGCGACTGGACTAACTTGACTTGGGGACCGTATTTCAGGGGGTCGTACCTCACCTCCTACGGAAAATGCAGGCACTACTTCCTTTCCTACGTGCTCCCAGCCAGACTCAGTAGTCCTCGAAGACATGGGCATGCTTGAAGGCCGTGTCGCTCCTCCATAGTTGGAGTTCCGCGCTGCCTCCAATTCGCTGCGTGTCCTCGCTTGAAGATCTTCTTGCGCTTTGAGCGTTTTCCTGAGTTCACTCAGCTCGTCGTGCAAGGTAGGCAATGATCGCCTTGCATGATCTTCATTCTGATGAAGTCGGTCCTCTGCTTCTTGCATCCTCTTCACAGCCATTTTGCGGTACTCTTCCTCTTCACCAAGACGTTCGCGAATCCGAAATCGTTCTTGATCAATGGCTGCGCTGTTTCCAGCTAGCCCTTGGATCTCGTTCACGGCCCGCAACTCCTGGTTCTTGACCAAGTGGAATCGTTCCTGCATTGCTTGTAAGGCTTGTTCCGAACTTGCTGTGTTTGACCGGAGGACCAAGTT
>CAJNDT010001291.1:0-37858 GCA_905221615.1 Symbiodinium sp. CCMP2592
CAGGAGGGGATCTTTCCATTCGAGTCCGAGAAATCCTCAAAGCTTGCTTATTTGCTGCCCCCGAGGAGTACATGGACAAACCCTATGGGGAGATACTCGCCATGGTCATCAAGTTTGGTGGAGGTCTCAAACACATTGTTGCTGACTACGAGGGGAAGTTCAATGCCATCACCAGGTTTATGGTGGATGAGGAAGTGATCCGCGACGATGCAAAATTGGCTGTAGTTGAACTGGAACAAGAACGAAAACAAGTTCGGTTCGACTTGAACACTGCAACAAGGAACATCGTCAGTGCGGACGGGTACTACAACCTCGCCGTTCTCATCAACTCCGTGGAGACGCCCTACCAGGCTGTGCAGGACACGAGGAATCAAAAAGGGTATACGGTGTGAATCAGGACTACTACCACAAGTGCCTCTGTCAGGTAGAGCACCTGGACCAATCAGACCTGTTGGCAGAGCTACGTAAGTAGGGGTGCAAGCTGATTTACATGTTCGCAAAACACACTGGGTATGGACTACGGACCTACAACCAGGAATGTGCAGCGAGCAACGATGGCGCTACGCCACTCAACGTTCACCAGCTGGCTTTGATGATGCGCACAATGCCTCAAGGCATGGGACATCCGCTCGCCTTTGCGATGAACTCTCTCCAGGCGTTCAGTGTCTGTCTCCACGTGCTTCATTCCTACGTATCATGGGTTGATCCAGAAACTGGACACCCGCATTACAGATGGTCCAACGATGTGCTCCATGATTCCGACTACACCACGTATTCTTTCCTCAAGCACCATGTGGATGCTGTATGTGCAGATCAGGACAGGAACGGCTTCCAATTGCCGGATGCGTTCCGTAGCTACACCTGGAATCAGTGCGGAGTTGAATCTGGGTATGTGGTCGACTGCTCTACCAAACGCGCCACGTTGAGCATATGGGAAGCAGAATTCCAACAGATGGGGGCACAAAGTCCGCTTATGCAAGATGATGGCCTATTTCCGCCCAATCTTCAACGGCATCCTAGCTGGGTATACTCAACGGGGAGAGTTGCGATGCCTACGGCAAGCAACCTCGAACCGGAAGGAATCGTGCACCCTGAGCATGGAAGAACGCCGGGACAATCGCAAGGATCCGCTGCCGAGCCTCGAGCCACCCCTAGCCACGGACCAAAGAGGGCAAGGACGGACGAGGCGACGGCATCGGCGTCGTCATCTTCCGCGGCACCTCCTCCACAACCATCGTCTTCGCAACCGGAAGAGGAACCATCGCAACCGACATGGGAGGAAGCTCCAATCCCCGCTGGCGCTCAGGAAAGTTGGTACCATTATGTCAACATCGATGAAAAGGGCTGTCGCTCGAGCTTGCTGGCGACGACCCGTGATCAAGACGAGTACCCACCTACCATGGATGAGACGCCAAAGTTCGTGGCCAACCACGACGTGGGGACCACACCGATTCAGCATTACGTCAGAAGACTGGTGACCTACTTGGCAAGGATTCGTTCCGTCTCTCAAAGTGACGACAAGGGTCTCAACCTGAAGGTCTACGTGAAGCTGAGTACGAAGGTGTGGTTACGGATGTATTCACGGCTGTACCATGCATTGGCATTGGTGTCATGCGTGCATCTTCCTTCTCCTCCGATGCTTACCTCGGCAGTGATGATTGAGGCAGACAGCGACCTTGTCGACAACGATGAAATTCCGGAAGAAGCAAGGATCAACACCATGAACACGCTGAACGGATTTCGCAATAGTTTGGGCATGGGTGGCAAGCCTGATGCCGCGACTATGCGCTCTCAATGCACAATCCTCGTCCAAGACTTTGACATGGTCGCAAGGACCAGGGGATCAACGCATACAGTGAGAGAGAACCTCGGCATGCATGGATGGAGTGAGATCTACATTGTGAGCCCGTCGATCACCACAGGTGCCAACTACAACTTCCAAGTCACAAAAGGAGCGTTGGAATCTGTGAATGCGACATTGGATGGCTTGACTGAAGAGCAGCTTGCAACCGTCACATTGCATTACCATCTGTCTCTCCAGGCGATACTCATCGAGAACATGTCATTTCCGATGAGTGAGGTCGGAGACGGAGCAGCAATTCGTTCTGACTTGCAGCGACAGCTCAAGGTCACGTACGTTGACCCTATCATTGCGGCAGGGAAGCGTACCACGCGCCCTCCAATTGTCAACATCAATCACGACTTACGGTTCGTAGGAGCAGACAGCAATTACCTTCGACAGAAAGCTTCTCTGTTCAACGGCTTCCACGCGCTGGGAATGTATATTGAACTGGAGTTGCGAGCCCGAGCATGCGTGGTGATTCATGGATCTTCGTTTTGGTCAAGAATGTACAGCCAGACGAAACATGCGTCATCAGGCGTGCATACACTGTCAGCCGAAAAGGTGCCAGCAACGGACAATCGGGTCAGGTTCAAATTGGGCTTCGCTATCTACGAGAAGCAGCTGTTCTGCGAGAAGATGGTATCCACGTGCTTTGTTGAGGCATCGAAAGTTCGCTCATGGGACGAAACTGTCCGAACCGACTCAGTCGCTCACCCGTCGATTGTCGAGATTTGGGAGGACAAGAGTGAAGTCAAGACGTCCACCAAGATTTCGCAGACATGGTTTACGGGAGAACAGCAGCAACAGATCAGGTCGGGTGCCCAGGGTGACACGGTCGCTGAATCGTCCACAGTCACCTGGCAGGACTTTGACATCGCCATGACTGTTCCCGAAGCCTACTACGACAACAGGCACTACTGGTTCCGGATCGACACCTATGCGACCCCGAACACCGGCTATGTCAAAGGGAGAACGTTCTATTGCCCTGGATGTGAAGCAATGAAGTTGGCTGAGTGCTACGCACAAGCCCTCTTCAAGCCGACCGGAAACGGGTATCCTGGACACTGCAGTGGGTGCGCACACACTTCAGCTTTGAAGATGCAGCATCAAATCGGCTCCTTTAATGACTTGGTCTCGTCCCAGAAGTACACCTTGGCTTGCGCAAAGCACCTTTATGACCTGAGGCTCCAATTCGTGGATCCTCGCGTGGACATCAAGGAGTTCCTCAAAGTTTGTGCGGAGATGGTCTATGAAGACATCGGCAAGACGGTTTCTCACTACGGTGGTCTCCGAATCACAGCCAGTCAGGCCATCGAGTACGCGGCATGGGGAAAGGCCAAACAGTTGGCATGGGACAGAGGGTACGACTACGAAGGCAAGACATGCTACATCTGCTACTACGATGCCGGGAACTGCGCTTATGCTGGTTTCATGAGAATGCTTTTGACTCCGGAAGAGCGCCAAGAATGCTACAGAGTGTCAGTCTTGCCCAAGGAAGAGCTCCTGGGTGACACGGTGGAGCTGGCGCTCGGGCTTCTTACAATTGCAATGAGACACCCAAGTCATTTTCCGAATTGGGGTGGCCTTGAGGGAGCAAATGCGTGCGCGAGGGGAATCGAAAGACCATTCTTCCGCTACGCGTCGGCCGAAGCTATCGAGCTGATCACGGTTGACTCCCCGCGCAAAAGGACACCGCCCAAGAAGAATGAAGCAGTCGCTGAGCTCGTCAACAACATGTCCGCTGACCTCGTGATTGATTTCACAGTGATCGTCGATGGTGATATCTACCCTGTAGAGATTGCGAGAACCGACGAGACACAGGCCGCTGACAACGTCACGGACGATCCAGGGTTCGCAGTTGCTCCACCAATACCTGCACAGGATGTAGATGTGGATGCGCAACCCGAAGAAGAACAAGGTGCAGAAGGCCCTGATCCCAGGCATGCAATTCGTGAAGGATTTGTCGCGCAGCTTCAGGACTATGTGGGAGTACTCGCTCAGGGCGAAATGTCGGTCGGAAGCGACCGCCTCACGTTCTGTGTCGCCTGTGGCAGTGATCTACACACTCTGTCCAATTGCACAGAAAATGCTGCGACCCGGGATCTGGTACTTCGAGGCGTCCAGATTATCAAGGAAAGCCTTCTTCGATATCCACGTCGAGTACCTCCACAAGAGGCTGAGCAAATGGACGTTGACACCACAGACCATGTGAGTGTTGCATCCTCGGACCGACGACCCAAGGCCAAAGCCCGACCGCGACGCGGAGGCGAAGCCGTACGGGGTGATGTGGTCTTGATCCGTTATGAGAACACACACAATCTCTGCACGGATGTGGAGAACCGTCGGGGCCTACATGATGCTTGTGGCGTACCACTGCAGGAATCGGGACCAGAGAATAGCCAGCGAGTGGTGGACCTTATTGAGCAGCTTTCGGACCATCGCGACCGACGCCTACCTCAACGAGGAGACCGTCCTAGCTTTGCTGACGATGATACCACTCATAGCTACACCAATGCAGGCTACGAATCCATCGGCGGCGGAAGGCCAATCCGGTGCGGGATTCTCGACCTGATCCCAACCAAGGGTGCAAGCTTCATCAACAATCGATGGGACCTCGTGAACGAAGTTGTCCTTCGCGACATCACCCGTCAGCGCAGGCTGAATGCGGATTGGGCGCTATCATGCATCCAATCTGACCTGCGCCACAGAATCGCCAGGCGCCCAGGCTCGGAATGGCTTGACAACAGGTGCCAGGTGGCATTCAACAGTGTCATCAAATGTGATGAAGGAGGGTGGGTGATGATCGAAGATTTGGTGAGGCATGAGCCATTATGGACCCATGAAAGCAGACGCATCACCGAAGCGGTCTCAAGGACCGATGAGCAACAGAAGAAGAGAGTGTACAATGAAAGACTTCAGCTATTGTTCCAAGGAAACATGATTGCAGCCACGAAACGCCACAAGGCCAAGATTCGGTTGCAGTTCCTGGGTGTGAGAGTGAAGGACCCCGGCACGGAAACTCTTGGATCAGCAGGTTCGAACAGGTTGGTATCGGTTCAGGACCAGATCACGGAGATCCAGAACAATGATCATTGCCGGCACGGCCAGAGGTACCTGAACATGTGCAACGGCTGGGTGAAGCCATGGGCAGTGCGGGCTACGAGTGGTCACTCTGCGCACTCAGATCCCCAGAACAACTTGCTTCAGTTGGACAAGAACAGGTTCGCAATATCTCCATCTATGACCCTCTTGCAGCGTCTTGGAGGTGCGTTCCACGCTACGGCATGCCGCAACTTGGATTCCATTGTCACGCAAGGCATCATGCCTGGTTCGGAGGACCCCGACGGGGACTTCGACCATAGGCGCCAATTCCGAGGCAACCAAGGTGGCAGACTCCACAGCTATTGGGGGGTGTTTGCGCCGTTCGATCACCGGAACGCAAAGACCAAGATGCGAGTACATGGACGAGACGCCAAGCACATGTCATTGGCGGTCCTTCATGTCCCATCGCAGGACCTTGCACGAGAAGATGGACGTATCACAGACAGCGGCATCGTGATCGTTGGCCGAACGATACCTTTCCATTTCGTCAAGGAGGTATGGTTTTGCGTCCCGGATCCTCGAGATACACACTCTTTCGCTCTGGTGGAAAAGATCTACGATGAACGGTTGGAGAAAGAGCTGGTGTTGGACTACACTGCATCACCGTTGCTTCCTGAGTTCGAGAGATACCGAACGCCAAGCAAGATCATGGAATTGCTTTGCGAGATGCCTCCTGGACCCCACGACACAAGCAAGGAGCAGATCATTCGAGACCTCACGACTGTCCTGGAGTCCCACAGGGAGAACACGGTTCGGCATCACTACATGGACAAAGGAATCAAGTTTGTCATCAAGAATTGGCGACCCGAAGACCTCCGCAGAGACGAGGATGGACGGAGAATGAGGGTATGCCCGGCATGCTACAACATCGTTCCAGCATGTTTCTCCCGATGCACGTCTTGCTGGTCACAGTTCGTTTCGAGAGGATATTACCAAGGTTCTCCACAACGGGAGACTCCTACGGAGATCCCCAGTGACTTCATTGCTCAGACAATGGAAGCCGCAGCAGCCGCAGTGCCTGAGGCGGCCGAAGAGGAGCAGGAAGCCATGGAGGTAGAGACCGTTGCGGAACCTGAGGAAATCCCAGAACCATCTGTCATCGCGGAGGACGATCCAGAACAGGAACCTGATGAAGAAATGGACATAGAGCCAGGAGAGGACTTTGATGACGCAGTACCAGATGCAATTGCACAGGAACGTCGTCCCGTCTTCATTACCGGCCAGTCTTTGAACATCGATCCTGAGCTACAACTTGCACGTACCGCCATGCAGCCATCCTACTATTCTGGAAAGCGAAATGCCCATTGCATTGACGCGAACATGACCGCTCTTTCGTACATGGCATACGTGGTATGCAGATCCATCTACAAGGCTTGGTCAGGATTCGCAAAGTGGGCGACTATGCCGTTGTTCCAGATGAGGGAAAGTTTCGCACTTGGCCAACGCTATGATGTGCTCGGAAAGTGGGGATCTTTGGCGGCAGTGGATAGGGAAACGGGTGTGAGCAAGGATGTGACTGATGAGGAGATCATTCGCTTTGCCAAGGAGCCTGAGAACCTCAAGCAGTATGATCCCAACGGGACTTACACCTTGAAGCGCTTCCGGACGAACCAGATGCTTTCGTTGCTTACACGGGGAGCCAACATGATGGGAATTGGCAGGGACAACTTCAACCCTACTACTTACTTGAAGAGCGAAAGGGATGAAGATGTGAAGGCTATGCACTTTTGTTGCCTGAACGTCCTGTGCGAGGTGATTCCAATGGTGACGGGACACCAACAATTCTCAGTGCTACGACCAACGCCAACTGGACCGTTGGACTTCTTGTACATCGACCCCGTCGGTATCCTGCTGACTCATTCTGATCAGTCAGTCCAGACCATCGGCTTGCTGGTGGACCACAATGTGCAAATGCCTGCGCATTTCATGGACAGATTGAACAGATCCAAGGTTGAGAGACAGCAAAACCCGACGACCAAGCGTACTGAAGCCCTACACCACATTTCGGCCGCTGACTATCTCCCTCCAGGTGGTACTTCCATCCTGGACACGCCTGTCACTACGGAGGAACGTGAAAGCGCTTCTTCGGCCAAGGGACCTTCAAAAGGGCGTGGGAGAACCGGAG
Source organism: Symbiodinium sp. CCMP2592 (assembly GCA_905221615.1). NCBI lineage: Eukaryota > Dinophyceae > Suessiales > Symbiodiniaceae > Symbiodinium > Symbiodinium sp. CCMP2592. The sequence continues at coordinate 7,071 of CAJNDT010001291.1, forward strand.
GTGAGCAGCATGGAGGCTGGAACTCCAACTCCTACTACGACTACACCGCCGGCAAAGGCCGAAACAAAGGCAAGGACAAGGGAAAGCATCGGGAACAGTATCCAGAGGAAAACCTCCGGCCCTGGGACCGCGATCCTGCGACCACGCGAAGATGGAGATGAATCAACGCTTGGTCTTCCTCGCCTATCAGTTCGTGACCTCTGAGCTTCGCCCATGGAATGCCATCGCGAATGCTTCTTTCTTCGGTGACGCCTGATTCGTTTGCCATTTCAGGGGATCGTTACTGACGTAGATGAGTGTCACAACGTTTCTAATTGGGATGCAAAGCTCTGATTTTCAATGCCAACGTTGCGGCGGAACATTTTCTGTTGTCCTATCGTGCCATCTTCCGGGTGAGCAGCGTCGGAGACGCAACTCATGGGGGGTGCGAACGGACTGCGATGCATTGTCAGGTTCTAAGGTGTCACTATAAGAGCTGTGAGCAAGACCGTGTAAAGTGCAAGAGAAGGGGGCACGCTACGCGTCCCTCGACTCTAAGGGGGCATGCTACGCATCCCTCATCTTTACCTTTCTATGTGACCGCCAACGCAACGTTTGGCTCAAGTCAATGCCCATAGCTAAGTGCTATATGTGTCTTCTATCCTGAGCAATCAGAGCTATCCCGTTGCACAGACGAACCGCCGCCGGCAGTGAGTGCAAAAGGAACGGCCGCCGGTTCTGCCTGCATAGGATCGCACGTGTGGAAGTAAGAGGGAGAGACAGGGTCCAGTCTGTGGAGAGTGCAAGCCAGCCACACCTACATTCATTACAGCTCTGGTGGGGAGAGCAGCAACCAAGTCGAGATCAATCCCCCACGCATTTAAACAAACCAGAATGGTACTTCCTTAGGACTCTTTAGGGAAGGACATATGAAACATGTAAGGATGGTGCAAGTCTGGAGCTCCGGGGGGAACTCCGGATAATGGCATTTGAGCAGCATGTGAGAACGGGAATTTCATGGATGGCCTACGATCGGGCGCATTTGCATGCTCCTAATGGGTCTTATAGGATTGTTTTTAAATTTATTGCTCCGAAACCCTACAGTAAACCCCATAAAGTTGGAAACCGGCATAAGGCCAAATAGTGCTGGGACTCCCTATATGTTGCTCTTAAGGGTTGAGGCTCTTGGGTTTCCAACTTTTCAGCTTTGACTGTAACCACCTAAATCTCAGGGCCGGGTGGTGCCGGCACGGTTTCCAATCTCTGCGCCAGAGCCGCCACCGAGAAGTGGCAAGCGCAAGAAGCCAGCAGGCCACGTGCATGAAAAGAGCTACTTCCATCGGTCGTCAAGAGTCAAAAGCGGCTCTCACCTTCCTGGCTTCTGCAGGGCCGAGTTCGAAGACCCTCGCGTCGACCCGGAGGACAGCATTGCATATGCATGGCCTCGTTTCTTTGATTCATCTCGGTCCCTCTACCAAAGGCATTCGGTACCATTTGGGCCGGGAGGTCTCGACGGTTCGATATTTCCGGAATTCGACGTTCCGGCTGGATATCTCTGAGCTCAAGGCTCTTCGTCGGCGGTGTTTGCTATTGCTATTGCATCACCATGCCAAGCCCAAGCCCAGGAGCTCGATGATGTTAGAACAGCTGTACTCAGCATCAAATGTACCCGGCAAAAACAATCGTTGAAATCTACAAACCTATTTATTTGCACACTAGACCTGCTAGTTTTTCTAACATAGAAGCCCGAAGCATTGGTTATAATCTGGTATCAATGGGTGTAGCCTTAAAGGAACCCCAAGCGGAGTGAACCCCCTTTCTTGAAGGATGCGGGGGCTTACCAAGTAGGGCTTCTACGTGGGTAATGCGGCTTAGCAAGGGATCTGTAGTTGCATCTACGTCCAGTCCTATCTAGCATATACTGCTAACCAGCGTCGTTTGATCCCTAACCCTCACTCATTAAGAGGCAATGAGGGGCCACAACAAAAGGCAGTTGAGGGGTGCAGGCAACCCTAAACCCCGAACCGAAGCAAATCTTGCAGAGCCGTCCTCTGGAGGCCGGAGGAGAGTGCAGCAGGCCCTTGTTTGGGAGTTTCAGAAAATTTGGGTACCATGGGGTACCGTATTTTGGGGTCCTAATAATGAGAATCCCAATATTGAGGGCACTACATTAGGGTCCCCCATTTTCGGGAACTTCGATGTCATTTTGTGGGGGGGATGCTGGGGTTTTACAACTTTACAAAGGGTCTTCAAATGGTTTGTAGGAGTTTACGAAAGATGTGTGTAAGGCCTTCTCTCTGACTCCGATTTTGGGTTTGGAGGGTTTAGGGCTCTACGGGCTTATGGGTTGAGGATAGAGGGATTTAGGGGACTAGGTTTGACTGGTTAGGGCTTAGGATGGTTTGGGGATTTAGCGGTTTAGGCCTTTAGGGATTCCGGGTCTACAGGGTTTGTTTTGGCCTTGATGGGTAGTATCCATTAGAAGCTGCCCCCACCCAATAATAGTGGTACAACAGGAATATCATAGGGCCCTAAATAATCCTTATAGTCACTATTACATGGTGGGGGCAGCTTCTAAAGTATCTACGAGGCTTTAAAAGGTCTTCAGGGTTAGGGTTGAGGGTCTGGGGCTTGTGGGTTTTCGGACTTCAATATCGCATGTTTAGGAGCTATAGGGTTTGGATATGGGTTTAGGGTGTTAGGATTCCTCTCCGGGTTTCTTTTGTGTTTTCAGCGTGTTGGGGTTTGGATTTGGGCTTAGGGCTTCGCGGGATTCCGGGATGAAGGACAGTGACTCAAGGCTCATGCGGATGAAGAAACCGGATCATCCTCCAACCCTCGGCCCCCGATCCTTTAAAAACGTGAGTCTTGAGTCCTAATATGGGGGCCTTAATAATTACCAATACCATTTTGCGGGTTCCTTAAAATATATTTATAGTATAATGGGCCCAAAACCCTAAACCCTAAACCTTGTTTCTTTTGAAGGCCACCATATTCGGCCTAGAGCCCTGCAGCCCCGTAAACCTCGCTAAACGTTGAGCCACAAACACCGCACGCCCAGAAGAGGCCACATTTTTATAGAAAAGTGTAGCAAACAAAAGAAACCGCAGATTTTAGATGTCAGGGTCAACCCTAAACCCTAAACCCCCCCGCCCAAACCCTAAGCCCTTACTGAGCCCTAAACCCTAAACCCTTATAAGCCCTAAACCCCCCCGCCTAAACCCTAAGCCCTTACTGAGCCCTAAACCCTAAACCCTTATAAGCCCTAAACCCCCCCGCCTAAACCCTAAGCCCTTACTGAGCCCTAAACCCTAAACCCTAAGCCCTTACTGAGCCCTAAACCCTACTTAGAGGATCATGGGACTTAGTAAGTAGGGTTATAAGTACCTTAATTCAGGTTATAAGTAGATATAACTATAGTTACCTTACTTATAATCCTACTTACTAAGTCCCCTGATCCTCCAAGTAAGCCAATCCCGACGTCCCTGCTCTTTCGGGATGAGGGCTTAGGGGCCGAAGGGCCGAAGCTCCAAAGACCGATCTCTGAAGCCCATTTGGGGTTTAGGGTTTAGGGGTTTAGGGGTTTAGGGTTTAGGGGTTTAGGGGTTTAGGGGTTTGGGGTTTAGGGGTTTAGGGGTTTAGGGGTTTAGGGTTTAGGGCAGAGGCCCCAAAGTAGTTCCTTTTTGGGATTGCCTAATAGGATTCAGAGACTCCAATATCCCTTAATTTCAGGAATATTCCTTAAATCATATTAGGGATCCGTCTCCGAAACGTCCTTCCCGGAGACTTCAAGATCCCTTAGTTAAGGAATATTCCTTAAATCATATTAGGGATCCTAGTATGATTTAAGGTATATTCCTTAATTAAGGGAGATTGGAGTCTCTGGGCAGAGGCCCCAAAGTAGTTCCTTTTTGGGATTGCCTAATCGGATTCTAAATATGAACCCCAGAAAGGAACTACTTTAGCGCCTTAGGGTAGTTTTAGGGTAGTAGTAATGTAGGTTAGGACTTTGGAGAGTATATGATTATTAGGTACTTGGACCCTCGGGGTTAGTCCAAATTCCTAACGTCCTTTTATCAAAGGGGAAAAGGAGGGACCCTTTATAAGGACCCTTAAGTATATACCCTTAATATAGCTATTATATACCCATTTTTTTTGCCCATTATAGGGTAGGGGTCCCCATTAAGGGTCCCTCCTTTTCGCCTTTGATTTTAACCTTCTACCCTAAGGGTCCAGGTATCTCCTTAGGAGGGTCCGGAATCTTCTAGGGAGAGCCCTTGGGTCTCTTTGGGGTCTCAGAAACCCTAAATTTTGAGGTTCCCGAAAGTGTTAGGGACCTTATGGTAAGACCTGAGTGACTTTCAATCCCTCTAAAACCTTTGCAAATGCCCCGTAAACCATTCTAGCACATTTCTGAATCCTCACAGAAGCCCTGCCCCTTTGGAGTTGTCGAGAAGCTTCCGGAAAGCCTTCGTAGTCTCACCGCTAGCCTGCCAAAACCCTAAACCCCAGGAGCTGCGAGCAGCGCAGTGCCTGAGGACTGCCGAGGGAACGACCGGTTCCTTGAAGGGTTCTTTTCAGGGCTCCTTTACGGGTTCCTCTAAGGGTCCAACAGCGGTGCTGAACGGGTTGCCTCGTTTCTTGATTCCTGCGAGGGCACTAAGAAGGGTTCCTGAGCTGGTTTCTTGGATTTAGGGTCAAACGGTTGATGATAAAAATCCTGCATTGCCCATAATGAGGAAATTACCATCATTCCCATAGTTTAGGGTCCGTAAGGTAATGCAGGATTCATATCATCAACAGAAGGTCTTTAATTCGGTCTTCTAGGATTGAAGTGGCTTTGTTTCGGAAAGGTATGTTGTGCCTCTCGGGCCGGCATGACCGGTTCCCAGAAACGCCAAGATGTCTTATCGCAGACCTCTGATTCGTAAAGCTCTTCTCCTAAACGAGGGTAACGGCTGTTCGTTCATTACGGTTCCAGGCTATGCGGTTTTGTGCAGCTTGCAAGGTTCAGGCCTGTGGACGGGGTGGCCGGTTTGCAGAGTTTTGTTGCTTTGGCTAGGATGCCCAGTGGTACCCCTATCCCCTTTTTGTAGTCCTAGATTCCACATAAAGTTACCCAATACCAAAAAAGGTGCCCTTTCTATTCCTAGATAACTGGGCATCAAAGTTAAGGTTTTTTTTTTTTCTCAGGGTGTCGGGTTTAGGGTTTGGGTTCTTCGGGTTAAGAGGTTTTAGAGCCTGCGTAACTCTAGGACTCCTCTGGTTTGCGCTGCTTAGTGATGGCACCAAAATCCCTTAATTAAGGAATATACCTTAAATCATATTAGGGATCCTACTATAATTTAAGGTATATTCCTTAATTAAGGGATTTTGGAAGGTCTGGGTAATGAGGACTCATATTCAAGGTTTAGGGTTTTGAGGTTTCGGGGCTTAGGTCTCAAGGCTCTAATGTTAGAGCTTAGGTTCAAACCCTAAACCCTAAACCCTAAAGTTTACTAATCGGATGCTGCAGACTGCCGCCCCCGGGAAAAAGGAGGTCAAAAAAAAGTTTACTACTCAAACCATCGAGGGATCTTCAACGTCTGTAACTCATTACTCAACTAATTATTGTGTTGGCCTCCTGTGCGGAAACCCTCTTCACACCAAACCTCAGTTGCAGCCCCCAAACCCAACCACTCCCTTCCCAAAACTCTTCTCAAGGACCAAGACAAGCTCAGGTATCCGACCATGATATGGGGTAATTAAGAAAGCAAACCCTTGTTACACTATAAACCGCCATAAAAACCGATTACACCCCCTGTAACACCATAAAGGACTCTCATCTTCTTCTGGCTGCTCCAAGGCTTTAACCTAGAGAGCCCAATACCCGTAATTAAGGAATATGGCTTAAGCTATGTAGGCTTTTAAAATATGATTTACGCTATATTCCTTAATTTAAGGGGTATTGGGCTCTCTGGGAAGGGGTCTTGGCCCAAGAGATAAAGTCTTTCACCCCCGGTAACTCGATGCAGGGCTCTTTTCTTCGAGCTGCTTTTAGACGTGAAGGAGTCCTATGGGGTATTTGTTAAGGAGTTTAAGTTAAGCTACCATAACAACGATCTATAGTAGGTAAGATGGTTTCCTCATTGTGGTAACTTAAACAGAGCCTAGCTCTTTAACCCCTAAACCCTTATAAGGAACCCTAAACTGCGGTAACTAAATTTGAAATTAAACCCCTAAGCCCTCAACCCCTAAAACCCTAAACCCTAAACCCTAAACCCCTAAACCCTAAACCCCTAAACCCTAAACCCCTAAACCCTAAACCCCTAAACCCTAAACCCCTAAACCCTAAACCCTTACACCCCTTAACCCTGAACCCCTGGACCCCTTAAGAAGAACCTAGCCTTGGCCCAAGAGAGCGCGAGGAGATGGCTGAGGTCGCGCAAACGCCTTCCGAAGCTTGGCAGAAGTCTCCTAAGACTCCCGGAGCTTAGGGTTTAGGGGTTTAAGTTTAGGGTTAGGGTTTTTAAGTTTAGGTTTAGGGGTTTAAGTTCAGGGTTTAGGGGTTTAAGTTTAGGGTTAGGGGTTTGAGTTTAGGGATTTAGGGGTTTAAGTTTAGGCTCAGGGGTTTAGGGTTGAGGGATTTAGGGTTTGTTTTTTTCCATGGTTTTAAGGGTTTAGGTGTATAGGAGCGAGGTTGTATTAATTGCATAGCTAAGATTAGATACGTTGTTTGCCAAAACAGAACTGCATACAGAATAAGCAGATAAATCAATCGGTCCGACACACGCTGTTTAATACATACAGACACATCCATGCATAAATCTATATGTATATATTGTAGTTATATACTTATATCTATATGTATCCGCTTAATGGGCATTGGGTACTATAGTTCCCACAAGGTGCGAAAAAGGTTTGTTGGCACGGGGATCAGGGTTCAGATTGTATATTTAGGGGTTTTGGTTTACAGCTGTTGGAGTCGTAAGGCTGAACTAGAAAAGGTTTCAACTGAACTCTGCACCCTCAAGAAAACCCGGTGCGACAGACCCCGAGACCTCACATGTTCAAGCCGTCACCCCGCTGCCAAGAAACCCTTGAACCCTACCCCGGGTGTCGAGGTAAGTCCTGAATCCTGAACCATCAGCCCTACACTGGTTTAGGGTTTAGAACCCGAAACCCTAAACCCTAAAACCCTAAACCGGAAAGATCCTTAAACGCGCCTTGAAAAGGAACCCGATCCGGAAAGGAACCCAACCAGGATCGCCTTTTAGAGGTTCAGGCCGGAAGCAGGGCCACGAGTAAGGCAACTTCTACTTCTGTCCCCAATATTCACTAAATATGGAGCCTACTATAGGGGCCTTAATAATTACCTATACTATTGTGGGGGCTCCTTATTACAATCTTAGTATAGCATCCCCCAAAAGCCTATTCTAATTATTAGGGCCCTTTTATTATGACCCTGCTTCCAAGTCCCGTGACTTTTTCAGCATATTCCTAGAGTTATATCGACTTGCGTAGTAGATTTATGCTGCCTTTAGGGATTGTAAGGCCATCAACGGAGCTTTAAACGAAAGGAACTCTATAGCCCCGGTCTTCAAAACTTTCTCCAAACCCTACACCCTAAACCCTAAACCCCAAACTTTCTTCAAAGCAAGGGCAACAAGAAGTCTCCTCGAGGCACCTCTGCCGGATGGTTTCGGTTTCCTTAACCCTAAGGCTCTAAGGACTCATATGTTAAGGCTTCTGGGCCTAAAGACCATATTATATAAGGCTTTTTGGGCTATTTCGAGCCTTAGGGTAAGGGTCACAGCCCAGAGCCTCAATTTTGGATGTAAGGGATATTTTTATAGGACTTTTTCGGGGTTCAATGGCGTATTGAGATGATTTATGAGGTTGATTGTTTCAGCATTCTTTACCGGCTTCATCTTTTTTATGTAGTTAAAGCTTTGCAAAGGTTTTCTTGAGGGCTCTAGGGTTTAGGGTTCAGGATTTAGGGGCTTCGGAGCTGCAAGCTTCAAGGTTCCCAGACCTTCCAAAATCCCTTAATTAAGGAATATACCTTAAATTATAGTAGGGTCCCTAATATGATTCAAGGTATATTCCTTAATTAAGGGATTTTGGAAGGTCTGGGTTAAGAGCTGTGTCTCAAAATAGCTAGAGGCCTACGTGCTTTGGACGCTTTGTTTGGTCTTACAGGGGTTCCACATAGAGACAACTCAAGGGTCCAATTACATAGCGTGAGGTCGTATACAACTAGTAATAGAATCGGGGGGGTGTTTGCTATGATGATCCGACCCCCTAAACCCTAAACCCTAAACCCTCAACCTTTTGGATTTATATACGCGGCGTTTTGGGAACCCAAAGTTTTAGAGAGTTGTCATGCCGACCCCTACATGGTACGGGCCCTATTCCTATGGGGAACCCAGCAAATACTTCTGATTACGGTTTAGGGCTTCGGGCTATATTAAGTGTCTGGGGCTACATATCTGCATGGCTAGGATGCGTCAAGCTCATGTGTTCATATTCGGTTTCTAGGAATGGGCAAAAAAACCATAACCACATACATAATGTCTCCCTGTACATTGTGTGGATCATTCCTTGTTGCGGGGGTACTTGTTGGGCATACTGGCATGATCAAGGCTTGGGGTATCACGGCGTAGGTTTTCGGATCGGGGGCTCCTATTTGAAAAGTGTTGCAACGTGTGGACATGCATTAGAAGTAGCGTAGGGTTGAGGACTTGAAAGCTAAATGTTTAGTCTCAGCGTGTAGCGAAGGGTTGAGGACTTAAGAGCTATATGGCTATATGTTTACGTAGTCTCAGCGTGTACTCAATTGAAATTTTGGTGAAGTTCTTAGCATACATAGGCCTTATAATGTGGTCTTTTCCAAGACCCTCAAACCCGAAGCCCTAACCCCTCCCCCTCAAACCAAACAAAAAAATGACGAAGCCCATAAAGCCCTAAACCCTAAACCACTAAAACTCTAGCCCTAAACGGTCGGCTTCCAGTCAGAGGTTTAGGGTTTAGGGTCTAGGGTTTAAGGGTTTAAGGGTTTAGGGTTTAGGGTTTAGGGTTTAAGGGTTTAGGGTTTAGGGTTTAAGGGTTTAGGGTTTAGGGGTTTAGGGTTTAGGGTTTACCGAGCATCGCCAAGGCGATCACGCAGCTCCCAGCCCGACCCAGGGTGCTCCCAGCCCGACTGAAGTCCCCAGACCTTCCAAGATCCCTTAATTAAGGAATATACCTTAAATCATATAAGGGAACCTAATATGACTTAAGGTATATTCCTTAATTAAGGAATATTCCCTAAACCCTAAACCCTATAGATCCCTTATAGGATCCCTTAAAGGAACCCCAGGAATATTCCTTAATTAAGGGATCTTGGAAGGTCTGGGTCTGCCCGGCCAAACCCCGACCCCTGTGGCCCCGCAGGGACGAGGTTGAGACTGAACCGCGCGGCGTCGGTCGCCCCGAGCTTCCCAGAGCCTCCAAAACCCCTTAATTAAGGAATATACCTTAAATCATATAAGGGATCCTATTATAATTTAAGGTATATTCCTTAATCAAGGGGTTTTGGAGGCTCGGGGCGAGCTTGACGAGGAGGCCGGCCAGGAATGCTATCCGCAGGCGGACCCCAGCGCCGGCCAGCCGATTTCGGGCGAAGGCGATCATAATCCGGCGGAGGAAAGTGCTGAAATAAAGTGTCGAAGTTATTCTAAAGTGCCTAGTTAGGCCTAGTTAAAGTCAAAGTGAGTTTATGTTGACTTCCAAAGAAACCCCAAACCTTGAACCAAGTATCCGATTTCTATCATTTCCAATAAACTCTAGGCCCTAAACGCCCGACAAAACTCGTACCCCAAACCCTCAATCCGTATCCCTACCCCTAAGGGTCCATGTATCCAAATAGTATATACATTGGCCCCATTGTACCTATATAGGGACTACTTTAAGGCCAATGTATATACTATTTGGGTACATTGACCCTTAGGGTAAACCAGTGATACACGGATGCCCTAAACCCGATAAACCTAAACCCTGAACCCTCAGTGCTAAATCCCAGGCCTGTCAGAAGGCTGCGAGGAAAGCAAGCCCATAAGAACGAAACAGACCTGTGATCCTAAACTCTTAACCGCAAAACCTAAACCTTAACACTAATCCCTCAATCCTAAACCCTTGACCACAAAACCCTAAACCCTAACATTAATAGTTCTTTCAACCCTAAACCTTACGCCTGCTAAGCATGGATCCCTCCACAGGTGGGAAGGGCTCGTCTTCTGGGAAGCGAAATAGGAGCCCGGCGGTCTTGCACGGGAACCTAGAGAGCCCAATACCCGGACTCCTTAATTAAGGAATATAGCTTATATCGTAACATGAAGGCCTGAATAATTTAAGCCAAGTTCCTTCATTCAGGGGTATTGGGCTCTCTGGGCAAACGGTTTAGGGATTAGGGTTTGGGGTTTGGGTTTTGGATGTGAGGGTTTGGGTTTTTGTGTTTTTTGTTTAGGGAGTAATGTGTTGAACAGCCTTTAAAGGGTTTCATCAGCTGGTTTTATTAGGGTCACTAACCGGCTTCTAGGTGTAGGGGACTTAAAGAATGAGTCTTTTTAGCTAGTTCTATGTTTTTGCTTCGCAGTCCGAGAGAAGACTTTCAGGTTTAGGGTTTAGTGGTTTAGTTAGGGTTTAGGGTTTCCCTAAACCCTAAACCCTAAGGGCTCAGGGTTTAGGGGTTTGGCGGGTTTGATGGGTTTGAGTAGTAAAAGGCTTCTGGAGCCTTAAACCCTCTTTCAATGGCGTCTTGCCTCTGGGACACAGTCTGCAAGAAGTATCACAAAAAACGTGTCGCTCTCTGCTCTTCGTACGCTCGCCGTAAACTGTCTACACCCTAAACCCTGAACCCTACTTCGAGGATCATGGGACTTAGTAAGTAGTGTTATAAGTATACCTTAATTAGGGTAATAAGTAGAACTTATAACCCTACCAACTAAGTCCCATGATCCTCTAAGTAGCCCCTAAACCCTAGGCCCTAAACCCTTGTAGTACCCCTGTAGATCCCTTCAAAGAACCCTATAGATCCCTTTATAGGAGCCCCTTAAAGGAACCCTGAACCCTAGCCCCTAAAGCCTAAACTCCGCGGACATTCTGGGCTCCCAGACTGGATTGCGGTTTCTGCGTCGGACCGTGGAGGCAGAAGTACCCTAAACCTCAGACCCCAAACCCTAAGCTCTAAATGGGTAGTTGTCAAAACTAAGGTCCCGTTCTGGGTACCCTAAATAATAGGTGCCGTATTATATAATAGTGACCCAAAACGGGACCATATTTTTGACAACTACCCAAATCCTAAGCTGTAAACTGTAAGCCGAAAGCCTGAAACCTTGAACCCGAAACCTCACCGGAAGGATCCTAGCACCTCTGGGACTGCAAATTAGGAAGTTGTCGGAGACTCCGCTGATGCCTAAAACCCGGGTTTAGGGTTTAGGGGTTTAGGGTTTAGGGGTTTAGGGTTTTACTAAGTTTGGGTTTAGGGGCCCATCTTAAACCCCTAAACCGTCTTGCTAAGTTAGGGTTTAGGGGCAAAGTTTACGGTTTAGAGTTCAGGTACCATAACAGAGTAGCCAGGGTTTAGGGTTTAGAGTGCCCGGGTACCGTGACAGAGCCTTCACCCCCTTTTTGTTGGCGGGTATGTGCGGCCAAGTAGAATAAGATGGGGGGGACTGTCCCGCTGGGCCCGTTTTATCGTTTTGTGGTCTTAGGTTCCGTCCGTATAGCACTACGCGAAACTTATAGTATCCTTAAGGGAGGGGGGTCCAAGGGGGGTATATAGCCTAGTCATCCCTAATTCTCCCTAGTACTCCCTAAGGTTCCCTTACAGTCCCCTAAGGATTCCTTATACGCGCCCCCCTTGAACCACCCTCCCTTAAGGATCCTATAAGAAACCTGAAAATGGAACCCTTTTGTGCTAGGTTACTGGGGATCCCAGCAACACTCAAAGGCTCCTAAACCCTAGCCCCTAATCCCCAAAGCTCTTATCCCCGAAACCCCTAAACCCTAAACCCTAAACCCTTCAACTCTAAACCCCAAAACCCCCAAATAAAGCCTAAAGAGTCGGATAGTATAATCGTAAACTCTCCACAGGAAGACGTCGCCATCGAAGCCACAGCTTCGCGGCGCCAGCTCCACTGGTTCCCTGGGCTCAAATGCGCCGATCCCTCAGACCTGCGTGGAGGGATGGGGATGGGGTTAAGGGTTTTGCTTTTAGGGTTTTTGGATTTCGGATTTGTAGGGTTTAGGTTTAGGAATTGGGTTTTGGGGTTCAGGGGTTGAGTTTAGGGTTCAAAGCCTAAGACTACAAAAGCCCTTAGTCATAGAGGGATTGTAAGTTCAATGATGTAGCAAGCATTGCTGAAATTAGTTTGTCGATAGGTTGAGGCAGCCTGACCATAAGAACCACACCTATGTGTTCGGTTCTATGGTTCAGGGCATCGGGTTCTATAGGGGTTGATGTTTTGGGGTCTGTGCTAGGGTCATGTAGAAGCATGAATAGAAGCTGTATTATCGTGTACGGCCTGTCCTACAGCAGGTTCGTTAGGGAATTCAGGATTCTGGAAAGTTAGTTTAGGTGGGAAATTGGCGCCACTGTGTAATAGTTGTATTGCATTTATGTGTGAACGAACACTTGTTATGACACCTCACATACACAGTTGCTGTACTTGGAGGATCATGAGACTTAGTTAGTATGGTTATGAGTATCTTTATTATTGGGTTTATAAGTAGATATTAGTTACCTTACTTGTAACTCGACTTACTAAGTCCCCTGACCCTCTAAGTATAGGGGCAGTGCCCAAGGTTTAGGGGGTCTCAGGAATCGAGTGAACGGTAGAGGTCCTGACTTGCTGCCCTTCACCTTAGTAACTAGCGGGGTAGCTAAGCTTTAGCCTTGTCGGGGTACTACTAAACCCTATGTAATTCCGGAGGTTGCCTTTTAGATCCCCTCAGGTACCGGGCAAGTAAGTCACAGAATAAAGACTGTCTGTCTTAATCTATCGAGGAAGCCTTGTCAGAAGAGCTCAGAACATCTTGGCCCTCTCGAGCCTAAAACCTAGAGCCCCAGGTCTAGGGATCAGTGTTCAAGGTTTAGGGTTTAGGTTCAGAGGTTTATGGTTGGTTTAGGGATCAGGGTTCAGGGTTTAGGGTTTAGGGTTGGAGGTGTGCAGCTTGAACAACTGCTTGCCCTGCTGAGGTCTGCCACGTCAGCCTCAGGCACGGATTCCCTCCTATCCCATTCCCAGAGAACCCAAGACCCCTTGATTAAGGACTAGCCCTTAGATCAGAATATTAAGCCCCCTATAATTTCAGGCATATTCCTTAATTACCCAGACCCCCGGGGAGGATCTAGAAAGTAGATCCCCTAATTGGGGCCCTATACTACGAAGGGTACTTTACAGGACCCCCCAACCCCCATTAAGGGATCTGCTTTTTGGATCCTCCCGGGGGTCTGGGTACACAGAGACTCCAATATCCCTTAATAAAGGAATATTCCTTAAATCATATTAGGGATCCTATTATAATTTAAGGTATATTCCTTAATTAAGGGATATTGGAGTCTCTGGGTAAGGGGTATCGGAATCTCTGGGTACCTAAGACTAAAAAGCCGCCCCAAATCCCTGAAAAACTGCATCCGTAAACGCTTCGCCCCCACCCAGAGCCTCCAAAACCCCTTAATTAAGGAATATACCTTAAATCATATATATATATATATATATATATATAAGGGGTCCTATTATAATTTAAGGTATACTCCTTAATTCCCCTATAGACCCCTTATAGATCCCTTTAAGGAGCCCTTTAAGGAACCCCTAGGTATTCCTTAATTAAGGGGTTTTGGAGGCTCTGGGCAAAAACCCTCCAATTTCGTCAACCCTTTTCTTCAATCAAAGGGGAAAAGGAGGGACCCTTAGGCTCTTAGGGTTCCTTTAAAGGGATCTATAAGGCTTCCTTTAAAGGGATCTTTAGGGTTTCCTTTAAAGGGATCTATAAGGCTTCCTTTAAAGGGATCTTTAGGGTTTCCTTTAAAGGGATCTATAAGGCTTCCTTTAAAGGGATCTATAAGGGTTCCTTTAAAGGGATCTATAGGGTTTAGGGTTTAGGGTTTAGTTTAATCAAAGGGGAAAAGGAGGGACCCTTAGTGGGGACCCCTACCCTAGAATGGGCTATATAATGGGTATATAGTAGCTATATGAAGGGTATATACCTAGGGGTCCTTATTAAGGGTCCCTCCTCTTCCCCTTGGAGAGAAAGCCCTCCCAAAGGCTCCATGTACCTTTGTAGATATCTATATGAGCCTTAAAAGGCTCCTATACCCAGACCCCCGGGAGGATCTAGAAAGTAGATCCCGTAATTTGGGGCCCTATACTACCAAGGGTACTTTATAGGAACTCCATTAAGGGATCTACTTGTTGGATCCTCCCGGAGGTTTGGGTATAGGTACTTTAAGGCCTAAGTGTATACTGTATGGGTACATGGAGCCTCAGGGCCTGCAGTTCAATGAAGCTTCCTATTTCACGAGAAACTCATCTAGAAAGCCGCGCAGTTTAATGAAGCTTCCTATTTTACGGGAGTTGATTTCGGAAGCGCTGGCGAACAGAAACTGAAACCCCTTCGGAGTTTCGGACATCGTTGGGCCAGTTGGTGTACTCTGTTTTGGGATCCTTATAGCAAGGATCGCACTGCTCAAGGTCTATAGTTACGCTCCCGCAGTTCTGGAATTCGCGAAGCATATTGCCCTGACAAACCACGACCTATCTTTCTTGATGTACCAGGGCTTTTGCATAGCTTTTAGAGTTCGGGGTGGCCTGTATTCTTCCAAATGAGGGTTTATGGTTGAGGGTTTGGGGGTTTAGGTTTAGGCTTTAGGGTTTGATTCTAGCAACAGCAAGTTCAGCCAAACCCCCTCGATGAACTGAGGTGTGGTGCTTGGGGCTTTGGGACTACTTAGGACTTAGAAGGTTGGGCCGTTTGCAAGACCTTACCCTAGATCACACGCCCTAAACACTGTGTTTCGGATTTGAGGTTCAGAGAACGTTTACGGCTTTGAGGCTTGGGCGATGGGTTCCATGGCGGTAAGGATGTCGATTTTGGGACCCAGGGTTCAGATTGCACAGGTTTGAGGCTTAAATCTGGAACATGGTTTCAAGACTTAGAAACCCCTAAACTCTAAAGCAGCCCTAAACCCGAAACTTACGACCATGAGAGGTCAGAAAGGCGCTTCACCGCGCTCTCCGCACGGCCCTGAGTACCAGAAGAGGGGGCTTCAAGTCGAGCTTAAGCTTGCTACTATTTGCTTAAGAACCACCAAAAAATAAAAAATATATTCCTTATGGGGGTAGTATAGGGATTATTATTTTTATTTTTTTGGGGGGTTCTTAAGCAAATAGTAGGTTCATGTTAGGGACGGTTTAGGGTTTAGGGTTTAGGATCCCAAAAAGCACATAAGCATAGGCATTTTACCGGGATATCCCTACCTTATTGGGCTTCATTATAAGGGGGTTTATATGGGATATCCCGGTATCCCTATCCTAATTGTTGCTTATGTGCTTTTTTGGGGCCCTAGAATGGACCACCCGAAACCCCTGAACCCTAAACCAAAAGTCGCCACCCTAAACCGTAAGCACAAAGCTCTGAACCCCCCCCCCCCAAATCCGCAAAGCAACGGACTCTCCGAGCCTTTGGCTTCGTCAGTGAACTTCACCAGGCCCAGTATGTAACCTTCGTTGTGCTTGACTAACAGCACTTTCCTCAACAAGAATGTGGCATCATGTCGGGCAAGTGAGCAAATGGTGAATGTGAGTTAGCATCCTCTCTGAATGCATAACCTGAACCTAACCTTCACCCTCATCCTTGTTCTTCCCATCATCTCCCTCATTGTCCTCATCACCGTCCTCGAAGCTGCGCAGCCATGTCCGCCTACAAGTCGGCGGCGAATGCATGGTTGCCGGAGATCCGAGCACAGCTGCTGCTGAGAAGCTTGAGCTTTCAGTTGCCCAGAGCCTCCAAAACCCCTTAATTAGGGAATATACCTTAAACCATATAAGGGATCCTATTATAATTTAAGGTATATTCCTTAATTAAGGGTTTTGGAGGCTCGGGGTGGAGGAAGCCTTGCAAGAGAACCTGACCATGGCAGTGATTACCACACTGCTGGAAAGGTTGCAGGGCTCCGGAGACTGTGCTTGGCGGCAGAATACGTCGGCCATTCTCAACAGAGGCCAGACATGGCTTGAGTCTGCACGAGCTTGTCATTAAGCGCACCCTTGTAGAACCCTAAACCCGAAATCCACAAACCTTAAACCCATAAACGCTAAGCCCATAAACCTCTAAGCCCTAAGCCGTAAGCCCATAAAACCCATAAGCCCTAAGCCCAGAAACCCCTAAACCCTAAACCCATAAACCCCAGGCCCGTAAACCCCTAAACTTACCCTGAACCCATAAACCCGAAGCCCATAAACCGTCAGCCCTAAACCCTCTACATCCCTAGAACCCTAAACCCATAAAACCTAAACCCTCTACCCGTAAACCTTAAGCTCCTGAGCCCCAAACATCCCTGAAACCTCTAGAGGCCTAAAGCGGAAACCGCACCCGTCGGGCCCGCACTGCAAGGCGCAAGAGCCCGCAGAGACCTTCGAAGGGCGAGGTCAGTCAGGGCGTTTTTTTCTCCTCTAAAGGGGTCCTGTAAGGGTTCCTTTAATGGGGTCCCGTAGAGGAACCCCTTAGGTCCCTTAAAGAACCCCTTATGGCCCTATGATTCCTTTGAGGGGTCCTTTAAGAGGCCCCCCCCTCAGGGCTTTAAGATTCGGGTTGGGTTTCGGGTTTATGGGTAAAGGTCTGGGGGCGGCAAGGGTTTGGGGTTCAGGATTTTAGCAGGAGTTGAGGACGTATTCCTTAATTTGTGTTCTGTATGGTTTGGTAACACATGTCATGTGGGTTGAGAAGGGTTATACGAATGATGTGTATATATATATATATATATACGTATTATATATATATATATATATGTAAATATGTTGGCACGTGTTGAACATGAATGATTCCTGAAATTATTCCCTAATCCCTAACTGCTAAACCCCAAGATTTTGTGAGGTAAGTTGCCTGGTGAAGGCGTACCCTAAACCCTAAACTACTATGCTCTCCGGAGCTCTGGGGGGTTTTAGGTTAGGGCTACGGGTTCAGCGCTTAGGACGTTCAGGAGGGTTTAGGGTTTAGGGATTAGGGTTTAGGGGTTAGTTTAGGGGTGTAGGGTTTAGAGGGTTTAGGAAGTAGGTTCTTGGGTTTCAGTTAGGTAGGGCTAATCGCCAGTAAAGAGTTTAGGGCTCTTTCATTAGGTGTTTAATTCTACTCTAAGGGCTTTAGTGCTTTGTGTTTTTTTCGGGTCAGGTGTTCGTGGTTCGGATTCGGGCTTACATGGCGGGGTTGAGGAAATCACCGTGAACCCCAAAGCTAAATCCTGAACCCTAACCATCAAGCCCCAGAGCCCTGGAACCCTAAGCCTCCTTGGAGGATCATAGTCTTTTGTTTTAGGCTATCTTAGCTTTATGTTACGGAACCCTAAAAAAAACATAGAATACAGAGGTTGTCCAGACAGACGGACGACATTCCAGAGTCTAGAGTCTAGGTAGCGCCATCAGGGTGCTTCATGTAACTCTGCTTATTGAATCAGCATTCAAGAAGACTTTCAAAGGCTTCAACCCGATACCCTAAAGCTTTTGGAAGACCATACAACACAATACACAACCCTGGTGGATTCTCAGCCTTTTACGAAACTACAAGATTGAATGCATTTGGCCTTGCACCTGAACTCTTCGTGAACCACGGTCCCGAACATCTTGTATCAGCGCCGGGAAGTCTGCTACAGCTGCTAAAGCCAACGCCTGGAATCCGCGAAAACCAGCCCCAGACACTCCAATCTCAACTCTTGTCCCGGATATCGCTCGTTTCATGCGCTGCTCAACTTACCCCAAAGGTCCGAAGGACCCAATAATTAGGTACTCGGTTTTAGGTTTTAGGATAGTAGTTATGTAGGTAAGGATTTTGGAGAGTATATGATTATTAGGTACTTGGACCCTTGGGGTTAGCAGGGGATTATATGGGATATCTTTGCCACCGCGCTTTCTCGATGGACTTGTCGAGGAGATCCGCCATCCAACCCTTCCCCTTTGTCAACCAAAAGAACTAAGCCCGTTCTTGACCCTTCCTGTCAAGCTTTTCTTGCTAGCACGGCGATGCCGCATTGTGAGATGACTTAGCCACAACTTGCAAGCCCTCCTGCCCCCCGAACCCCAAATCCCATTAAGATCAACCCAAATCCCTGCCCTTCCACTTGAGCGCCACCTTTGCACTTTATTCCTTTCTGAAATCTGCACAGGAAGGCGGACCCTGAGACACTATGAAGACCTCCAAGCAAGTAAGCTTTGTGGAAAGAGACACTCGAGAACCTTGTGAAACCCTTTCAAGACAAGCTTGTTGAACCCCGTCCCTAAACCCTAAACCTAGACCTGCAAGCCCTAAACCCTAACCCTAACCCCCCAAAACCCACAACCCCGAGCCCTAAACCCTAACCCCTAAACCCCTTAACCCTAAACCCAAACCAAAAAAACCCTAAACCCTAAACCCAAACCCTAGTCGACGGCTTGCACCTAGGCGAAAAAAGGAGCTAAAAAAAAAACCCAAACCCTAAACCCCCAAACCCTTCACAACGCTTGAACCCCTGCAGGGCAGGAAAAACTCGAGCAACTCGATGACCAGATCGCCACAGATGACGCCCAGGCCTTTTTGGTGTGTTGAGGGTTTAGCGTTTGGGGGGCGGGCTCTAAGTCTGGATTTGTTCAGGTTCGGGGTCGCAGATTGCGGGATTTTGGCCTATTTCCCCAAACGGTGTGGTACACATTCTGGTTTCTATAAGGGTTGCTTAAGGGATTATGAATATACTACAAAGAAACTCAAAACCCTATTCTAATAATTAAGGCGGCTCGATCGTTTAGAGCAACGAGAATTGCTTAAGGCATTTTAAGGCAAGCTTACTGGAAGTTCCAGTGCTTGTCACTACTAGTAATGATCGCAGTAGTATTTTCATTCTGATGTGCCCGCACGGATGATATTCTTGAAAACCATTGAGTACTGTACTTCAACAGTGCTCCCCCTCAATTTGTGGCCCGTAAAACTTGTGGTAAAACCTTAAACACTCTGAGTGCTATGGTTCTACACCCCCAGCAGCGTTCGGCCGCCTATGCCGGGAAGGCCTCAAGCCCTAAACTCAATAGACCGTATTTGCGCTGAAGCCCTGAAGCCTTACAGCCCTCAACCACCACAACACCCCAAAGCCATAAAAGAGGTGCAAACCCCCCACACACACACACACACACACACACCACACCCACACACACCACACCCACACACACCACACACCCACACACCCACACACCCACACACCCACACACCCACACACCCACACACACCCACACACACCCACACACACACACACACAGACAGACACACAGACACACAGACACACACACAGACACACACACAGACACACACACAGACACACACAGAGACACACACACCGACAGACACACAGACACACAGACACACAGACACACACACAGACACACACACACACACACACACACCTGTACCTTAACCAAAAATCTCGAACAGCCAAACTACAACCCCCAAACGACCTGAATCCATAGCCCTCATCCCTTACACCCTGTTGTGACCTTCTAAACTAGGACCTAGAGTAGGCACGTATTCCGTTTTTCACTTTTCAGGTTACCTTATAAGCCCCTTTAAACCAAAAAGGGCACCCTTTTTGTTCCTAGGTTACTCTTGAACCCTTCTAGATCCCATCAAGGAAACCTTCGCACTTATAGCTTCAACGCTCTAGCTAATCACCGAAACTGGGGGACCCTAATATAGTACCCCAAATAGTAGGATCCTTAGTATAAGGACCCCCAAAAAGGTAACGCTAGTTTTCGGAAGCTCCCTAAACACGACACCCTATAGGTCCCTTATAGAAACCCTTGAAGGATCCCTTTGAAGGTACCCCTGGTGTTCGGAAACTCCCATTCTGCCCTCTTTGCGGTAGGCGGCCATCTGGGCAGCCAGGAAAGTCTTCACCGAGGCCTTTGGCCGAGAGCGATAGGCTTTAGGGTGTAGGGTTTAGGGTGTAGGGTGCAGGGTTTAGGGTTCAGAGTTTCAGAAAAGCTGGTTTCTCCCCTGAACCTCTAAGTAACTGAGCGACCTGGCAGAGACTGAGGATCTTTCCCCAAAGGGTCCTAAGTTCCTCCATGCGTTCCTTTAAGGGTTAGGCTTCCTGTCCTTGTAAGGGCCCTTTTAAGGGTTCAGGGGTTGAGGTTGTTTTATGTATGGGGGTATCTGCCCAAACCATACGAATATTTCCCACTACAACAGAAAGTCTGTTTTCTACAATGTGTGTACTTACCTATAGTGTCCATTGTAGTTCCTTTTTTCTGTTAACCAATTTTCTGGTTAGGATCCTACAATAGAGATTTTGGTTAACCAAGAAAAGGAACTACAATGGAGACGGTAGGTAGGATCCTTTGCGATACAGAGTTATGGACGTCAGAGAAACTTCAGGTTTGTCCAGTCTGAGATGCTAGGATTTGGCGATCTAGGGTTTAGGGTTCAGGGATTTAGGGATTTAGGGGTTTAGATCAGAGATCAACTTAAGCAGGGATGCGCGTATGCCGGGGATAGGGTGTATGTTTTGGCAGTTTTCCATGATCAACCCAAATTGCACATTTGCGAGTTCAACTCCCCCAGTTTTGAGATTATGATTTGTGTGCGTATTTTACATGCCGGTGGTGTGTTTTTTACATAGCCAATCGGAGGATTCCAAAACCACATAACAAGCAAGCAATTAAGCAAACACCCGTTTGGACAGCGGTTTGAGTTGAATGGATTTGTGTGTATAGGAGTATGGATTTAAGATTGAATACAGGCTGAGTTTATTACAGAATTGGAGGAGCAAAGGTCGCTCGCGGGAATTTGGTCTTCAGTTGTTTTGAGGGGCAAGCTGTAGCTCAACCCGAAGAACTTACCCGCCGTGCTTCCCCGTCGTTCTGCAACGGTGGACAACAACTTCGTGTCCAATGCCACGCTCTTCGCTGGACCAGGTGCCTTCCGCCCTCCCCTTTTGCTCTGCCTGCTCATGACATGAACGAATGTTGGTTATCTTGTGTGTGTGCATGCGACCAGCATTGTTGAAGCTTTGTTGACGGAGCATCGGTTGTTCGACTGCCACACTTTTGGACCAAGCCTGCACATTGTGCATCAAAGCTCTCTGATGACATGATGTCCATGCCTCAGGCAACACATGATGGACGCTTTTTCAGATTCATTCACACAGTTTATAGGAGCTTAACACTCGTAAGTAGCTATTGCATCACTCGCCTTAAGGTTTAAGGACTTTCAGCGTGTGGAAGCGCATGACTGATAATTTCCCGACGTTCTCCTCTACCTAGTATCCTCGCCGTTCCTTCGTAGTTCCACCTCGGCGGCCATGACCTCATCTTTTGAAGG
Organism: Symbiodinium sp. CCMP2592; assembly: GCA_905221615.1. Classification (NCBI taxonomy): domain Eukaryota; class Dinophyceae; order Suessiales; family Symbiodiniaceae; genus Symbiodinium; species Symbiodinium sp. CCMP2592. Next base: position 28,626 of record CAJNDT010001291.1, read on the forward strand.
TGTCGGCAGGGTTGCGGACAAAGCCCCGCGGGCCCCCCTGCCGGTGCACTCGACGGGCAACATGGACACGTGTCAGCGGACCACGCAGGACGTCAAAGACTCGCCGAACGGGGAGGACAAGTTGTTGCTGGTCGGATACGGAGCCGACATGCTGTACCCGAAGCCTTATGCCTGCTTCTTGTCTAAAACCGTCGAATTCAACATGCTGTGCTTCTGCATTGCTGCACGATTAGTGTGTGTGTGTGTGATTCGTTTCATCAGGCCCGGCGAACACCCCGACACACGCGAATGGACGAACCGGAGTTCTGAAGACTGGACTGGAGAAGAGCGGCTTCAGCGTCTTCGACTGGATGTACCTTGACATCGACGTTCGTGCGCTGGGCTTGAAGGACGCAGAACACGACGTTCAGAGTCCCCGCGGTACCATAGTTGCAGTGCAGTCGTTGTTGTTCCGATGTGTTGCATTACAGAGAGAGTGTGGCATGTGGCTTTTGATTGCTTTCTAAGGTTCCCCGGCGCTCAACTACAGAGTTCTCCAGCACCTGTCGGTCGGCCAGGAAGGCATGTGGCACGCGCTGGTCATGATGCTCGCTCTCATTTCCACGCTGCTCGAGTACAAGCCGGAGGGCATGAAGATCATCCTCTCGCTGTTCTGTGACGAGGTTGAAGGTGGGAATTCGTTTGTTCACGTTTATTTCGACTACTACTACTACGACTACTACTACTACTAGTACTACTACTACTACTACTACTACTACTACTACTACTACTACTACTACTACTACTACTACTACTACTACTACTACTACTACTACTACTACTACTACTATTACTACTACTACTACTACTACTACTACTACTACTACTACTACTACTACTACTACTACTACTACTACTACTACTACTACTACTACTACTACTACTACTAGCTAGTACTACTATTACTTCTGCTAGCACTACTACTACCACTACTACGACTACTACTACTACTACTTCTACTACTACTACTGCTGCTGCTGCTGCTACTACTACTACTACTGCTACTACTACTACTACTACTATTACTACTACGAGCTGAGGCAAACGGGGCAAACACCGTGCCGCCGGACTTTCCACCCTTGTGGCACTTGCCTTGGGTCACCCGCTGTTCCTCCCGACGTTCAACTACCCGGACGTTTGGGACATCAAGTGGTGGTCGGTCCACTTGCCACCCGTGGAGAAACGCGAGGAGGACGACCCGTTACCCAACTTCATCTCGACGGCCATCATCATGTTCAAAAATCCCCGTCGGAGGTCACTCGCTTACTACGCGGCGGCCACGCAGCTCGGCTGGTGTGAGCCGGACGTACCCGAGGCCGCGACAGCCTTCGAGGAAGGCATGCAGGAGGCGGACGACGAGGGCTACCAGAAGGACACAGACTCGGAGATGATCGCGCAGGACCTTGGACGTTGGGCAGAGGTTGTGTCCGACCAGGACACCGTCGATCCCCCGCCGAAGGACGACATGGACGAACCGGACGAAGACGACGAGCCGCAGGACCAGGAGGACCAGGAGGACGACCCGCCGGCGGAGGAGGAATACGTGGACGTTGAGGTCGATGACGATGACGACGAAGGACAGGCCGACGACGAGACCGAGGACCCCGACACCCCCCGGGCGGCCGACTCGATGGCACTGCCAGGCATTGGCGACGACGGCTTCCTCACGGTGGCCAAAACACGCCGGGGGAGACCGCTGGACCAGGAGGACCCTCCACCTCCCCCGAAGGCGTGCCAGGACGACTACACGGCGGTCGACATGCTCGAGTTCCACTTGTACATGGCCCGCAAAAAAGGAGGGCAAAAAGCGGTGGACGATCTTTGCATGGAGATGGCGAGGGAAAGGGTGTCTTGGCTACTTTACATTGACTGAAATTGGTTTTTTAGTAGTCCTGGTTTGCATGAGAGACTGACTGATTGACCCGAGTCACGCGCTGTTCTTCTCTACAAGCACCCAGCCGTTGCGGCGGCAATCATGAACTACCCGTTCGATCTCGACGACGGTGTTTGGAACGCTGCCTGACTTAATTAAGCAATAAGCTCGTGTTCAGGCACGATCAAGGACTTCATTGCATCCACTGTGTCCCATGAATAAGGCGCTGGTCGGACTTGCTGAGCAATCCCCGTGGGGCCGAATTCTCGCACACGATATCGCCGGACAGATGAAGCGTGCTCTGGAATGCAGCCAGACGTACTTTGCTTGCAGAGTTCAGTTGAGTGCAGCACTGTTCTGGACTGAGGTAAAGCCTCGTCGGGCAAATCTGGGGACTTAAGAAACCACTCGGCGTACTTCACGATGAACATCAACGAGAAGTCGATTGCCGCCATGCACCCGCGACGTGCCCAAGCTGAATTCTTGTCATTTGCACATGTCTATGTCACTCTCACATGTCTTCCTTTGCGGTCGGATGTGTTCTGCTCTGAGACGATGACGAAGAGTACATGGTGTTCAAGGCCGCCAAGTCTCGCCGGATCGAGAACACGTACTCGCACATACCCGTGAAGGAGCGGAAGAAGATGGCCGTCTTGAAAACGGAAGACGACGTGCACTCGGAGGACTTGCCTGGCGGCTCGTCGTACCAGTCGATCGTGTCGGACCTCAGGCCGGAGGAGAACTACACGCTGGAGACAGAAGCACGCCGGAAGCGCACGAAGTATTTTTCGGGAGCAGGGCTACGACACGCCGGACTCCGGAGTTCTCGCCTTCGACGACGACCACACCTACGACCCGTCGGACTACGAGCCTGCCACGGGCGCCCCGAAGGACCTGTACTCGTACAGTCCACCCGACAGGCCTCCTCCCCGGGTCCGGTCCACGCCGGGCGCCAAGCCACTGGTCGGACACGGCACTGTTCTGGATCCACCCGGTGAAGGCGGTCCACGAGCGCGGGCCCCGCCGAAGCCTCGACCCCAAGTTCGACCCGAATGGGCTGCCTATGTGGCAAACACGTCAGCACGCGCAGCTGAGGCAGCACCACCCGCTACCACCCGACAGCCGCAGGCCCCACCTCTCAAAACCTCGAAGATCCCACCCGCTGCACCCGCCGTTTCCAGACCCGCCGCCCCTGCACCCGCTGTACCGCCTATCCAACCAATCTCGAAGGCCAAAACGAAGGCGGCCAAGCAAGAGCAGCTGCACTCGGGCTTGCCGACTCCGACTCACTCGCAGGCCACAACCACGACGGCCGTGAAGTTCTCCTCGGCGGCCTCGTCATCCTCGCAGGACCCCCCCCGCGGGCCGACCGAGAGGGAACTCCTCATGAAGCAACTCGAGAGCGAGATGGAGCGCAAGAAACTCGAGGCGGACTACTTGGCCATGCAGCTCTCGCAGGTCCAAGAGCACGACGCAGGACTGCAAGGGGAAGGCATTAATTTAATACAGGGGATTGCTTAGTAGTGCCACGCCGATTTCACGTATGTGGGTTTCGGTTCGGAATTATGTTAAGTTCTTGTGAAGGCATTACTATAGTCCTATTACTAGTACAATTAGTCATTCTTCATCGTAGTTCTAGTACAAGTAAGGCAACAAAAGAAGTACTTTAGTACTTACTAATCGTACTTTAGTAGTTTACTTACCATGTTGGACTTGCACATCCGTAATCTTAATGAGTCATAGTAGTAGTAGTAGTAGTAGTAGTAGTAGTAGTAGTAGTAGTAGTAGTAGTAGTAGCAGTAGTAGTCGTAGTAGTAGTAGTAGTAGTACTAGTACTAGTACTAGTACTAGTACTGGAGGGGGTGGCCTGTTCCAGCAGAGGGCACCCATGTCCGTCAGCAGCATTAGATTAGAGAGGTGCCAGGGACGAGGTGGAGGGGACACGGGGGCCGCAGGTGGCAAAACAAAGCATATTATCATATGTGTTCGATGCCTTTTCGGTGGATCGTGGACCGAGTCTGTTACACGTGTTAGTTAGCTGGATGCACAAGAAATAGCCAGCAGTTCTTGTGTCCACATCATGCACAAGCTTGGTTTCTTTGGTTAGTTTTAATCACTTATTAGAGTTCAGTAGTTACACCTGTGTCCAGCACTTCTTCCTTGGATATGGAGCCCAGCAAAGAAGGGGTGTACGGTCGGAACAATAGCAGGTGTTCACACAGTTCACAGTGCCAGTATGCAGAAACAGTGGCCCTGCATCGTTGGTTCGGTATGCTTTATAATAAGCTAGACATGGTTTCTTAGGTTCGCTTCAAGAATGTTGATTTGTTTTTTGCTCGCCGTTCATTGGGATATGTAGCTTCAACTACTTGCACATGTGACATTGTTTCGAGTGGCTGCTTCTGTTCTGCACAGGACTTCCCGCTAAACCCGCCGGACCAGCCACAGCTGTGTCTTGATTGCACTCGGTGGCCTCGGTGACATGTTGCATGTATTTCCTGCTTAGTCATTACATGTCCTGATTCCAGGCGAAGACTCCCAGCATCCCGAAGGCCGCCCCGGCGGCAAAGCAGGCACCCGCCTGCATCCGCAAGCCGGCTGCTCCCCCCGGAGGACGGAGTCCCCCGTAGTTCCCGTGCATATCAGACTCGACGGTTCCTCGAAGGACAAACTATTAAATTAATGTTTTAGAAGGCCGCATAGCAGCATCCTGGAATAGACAGAGAAATATCCTGATTCGTCGGTCTGATACACGGTACTCGACTCGCCAACTTCTCGACTCGCCGGACACAGCAGGAAAAAGTGCGGTTCTGCAGTCGTTGCCGCACAATGCTTTCCTGAGGTAGTAAGTGAGTCGTATCAGCATGCCAGTGTTTGCCAGCGTCAGGTGCTTTGAAGCCACCCTTTCGTCGCAGCTGGGTGCTCAGAGCGGCTCCGATCATGTGTTGCTGGTTGGGTCGTGGTCTCTTATGAAAGATTTATCACGGTTTGGAGTTAGCTGTTTTGCCGCGCCGTTACTGCACAGATAATTCATATTTCTCATATGCCATGAGGCTAGGAAAATGTGGTGTCCATGTCTTCTATGTAAATGTTAAGTCGGATGGCAAAGACTCAGAGGTGGATTTGCGATAATGGAGTTTGCAGTAGTCTACAGGGGGCTTCAGAATCGTTATTCTTCCCTCTCAGGAAAGGTCTGTCTTCATATTTAATTTACGAGCTTTTTGATATTCAAACCATGGACAGTCAAAAAGTGGTTTGGATTGGGTGTCTCAGTCTTTGTGGAGGTTTCACATCAGGCAATAATAATATTATATTAATACTCAGAATTATAAAATATTAAAGAGGAGAAGCCCTCAAGCTTCCTCGCATCAGGTCTTCCATGCGCAATCCTTCGTTGCAAGCTCAGGTCTGTTCATGCTTTTTTTGTTTGGGTTTAAAGGATGGTTCTCTTCAGGGCACAGGGTAAGTACAGTAAGTTCTTGCACTTGTGCAGTGGTATAATGGTACTGGACTCGAGAATGCACATTCCCTGTTTGTTCTCCTGGTACTTATACTTTTCTTTAGCGGTTGCCTTTGGAACCATCTTGTCTTGAGATGCTACTTACAGGTTTCTTCGCTTGTTACTTACATCTTCTGAGATTGGGGACTTCATTTGGGACGTTGTGTTCATCTGGTTTCCCATGCAACACTAAGCAACAGCTGTTGGCACTCGCAGGACATACACAGGACAACACATACACACACCCACACACACACAGAGTCTGTGTTTCAGCTGTCGGGTTTACACAGGGTGTGGGGTTCCTTTGGGACAAGGGTGGTTAGCAGCTGACTGAATGCAGTTTAGAATCATAGTTATACATGTCAGTTTGAAGACTTAGACACAAGGCCTGGGTCGTCAGTACACATTGCAACGGTCGTTCGGAGTTCGATGGTTCTACTCAGCAGCTTGCCTCTTGTAAAGAATGCTGGGTTTTGTAACCAGACTGTTCAAGGTCGGTTCCTAGGACTGTCCAAGCTCCTTTTCTGTGCACTTTGCATTCGAAGTTACTATGATTTAAGCTAGGAAGTTCAAAAGCGGCACCGCAGGACCACCCCGAAGGACTAGGGACAAATCATGAGTCCATGGTTCCCATGTAGTACTAACGTCGGCCTCACAAAGGTGACTCCGCTGGACTTCGAGTGGGCACACGTAGATCACCGTGGGCAGCCTAGCACTTGCCAGTGTGGAGCAGCAGCACAAGTCAGGCAGACTTTCATCTGAAGCATCATGGTCTGTCGTGGTTGGTGATGCTTTAGGTTTTTTAAAGAAGCCTAGACACAGAATCATTGTTATCATGCCGCTGCCAGAAAGCCCAAGCCACCTGCCACTGTCATCATCATTCCTCTCCCTTTCCTCGTTCTTTCTCGTCGGACATGTCGTCCTCCGGTTCCGCTGACCGAGCAGGACTTCCCCATGGACTCCCGTTTTTTCTTCGCCGTTCCACCGACCCGCAGGACGAGGTCATATTCGATTTTCGTGCGATGGACTATTACCTCGCGTCGGTCTGTGGGATGGAAGACCCAAGTACCATCCTGCAGCGTAATCTCGATTATTGCGAGCAGCTGCCGTCGAACTGTTTGGACTGCCTTCCGCCGGACATTGACTCGCAGGAGGATTTGCAGTGCTTCCTCGCCGATCTGAGCCTTGCGCAGGCATATTATTTCCGCACTGGACAACCCGACAGGATGCCCGAATGGCGCACCGAATGGCTCTCGACTGTCTTTGTACCCGAACACTCGCCGTACGACACGCAGCAGAAATGGGCGGACAGGCTCGTTACACCCATGTTGGTTGTAGCGTGGTTTCTATGAAGGTGCATGCTTTTAAAGCCATATAATATTATAATACATTGATTATTTTCCACAGAGCACATCCCGTAGGCTTTGGTCTTGGCTTGCTGCAACCGATGGACTGCTGTACAAGCGGCCCCCTGCCTTCGCGACACGGACTCCTCGGACGGTGAGTGAGAGAGACTTCTAGATTTTAATAGTTTGTGTTTCTGATAATTGAATTGTTCCCTAGCAGGAAGGACGACGGCTGGCAGATACTCGTCGAACACATGCAGGGCGATAAAATGTTGGAGTGTGGCACTCAGCTATGACATCAGCGCACTCAGTCATTCAAGCATTCCAGTACTTGCACTTGTGTGTGTGAGTGGTTAAACACGCAGCACCCACTGCCGGTCCAGGCTCTGCTTCAAGCAGATACTCGGGGCGGCCCAGCGCAGGACAGACAGCGCCCTCTCCGCCGGACTCCATTCCCCGCTGTTCGGTTCCCGACACCCGCAATCGTGGATGGTCGAGATGCTGAACCGCGACTGGGAGGCCTACCCGGTGGCCGTCCCCGTTCCCTGGCAGGGCCACATGTACTACGCGGTGTCGTCGCACAACGCGTCGGACTTGTACTTCTGCATCACGAAGGGCCCCGACGGACGTGCAACAGCAGAACCAGTAAGATTTTTGTTGGTAAACCTTGTAGTATAACTGAAATACTTACCAAGTCGACAAATTTTCGGACATCGCTGGTTCAGGTGACACGATCGACTTTCAGTGCATCGGACTGTTTCTCAAGAAACTCGAACTTGGACCGGGCTCGTGGAACTAGCCGCAGTTCGTTCAAGCACGACGTACCCGCCGGCCAGTCTCCATTTGGAGTTCTGGAGCAGTTCGCTCTCGCCGGCCAGTCTCGAAGTGACACGTTTTCTGCACTCGGAGTTCAGATCAGTTCGCTCTCGCCGTTCAAAAGAGTTGTCCTGGCACACTTTACATTTGCCGGATGTTAGTTCCTATCGCACTGTTTGCTGACTTAAACTTTTGCGCTTCAGGTTGCTGACATGGACTGGCACCTCTTTGGCGGGGTCCTCGGAGTTCTGGTGCTGCACAGTTTGTGACGATTTGCATCGGCACAGTTGCTGTGTTCTTTCCTGTCACACTCGGAAGCGACAAGTGCTTGAACCACCCGCAGTCACCAGTCACTCGTACTAGGTTTGTCATGTGCTTCATGCATTGCAATTGAGGTCGGTCACTCCTCGTTCGGTTCGCAGGGCACGGCCACACGGCAGGACGAGGACTAAGTCAGGGGTCATGCTTTCGGATTGTGACAAGGCATTCCGCGGACTCTGAGGTAAGTTAGGATCCACCTGCAGCAGACATGGAGCAATTGCCGTAGACATAAAGAGTTAAAGGCCTTTGAGCAATTGGAGTCCGGTTTGTTGCCTGGGTTGCCATTTCAGCATTTCAAGCATCGAGTGCATAGAATCGAGGGTGAGCGGTAAATTTTAGTGTTGGGCGTTACACATTAGATTTGTTGTTTGTGGCTGTGAATCATTAAGGTTAGTTCTGGCCTATTCATTGCGGGTGGTGTCTCCTTAACTAGATCTACTTACAGTGCATGGTATAAACCGATTTCACTTCTGGAAGTTCACCATACTTGTCCACAGAGGGGCTTCGGGTGTGGCTTGATTCAGGAAAATAATCATGAGGTGTACAACTCAGTACTACGACTACTACCACGACTAGTACAAGTACTACTAGCATTGGTACTGTACTACTACTACTACTACTACTACTACTACTACTACTACTACTAGTACTACTACTGCTATTACTACTACTACTACTACTACTACTACTACTACTACTACTACTACTACTACTACTACTACTACTACTACTACTACTACTCCTTACTACTACTAGCACTGCTACTACTACCACTGCTACGACTACTGCTGCTATTACTACTACTACTACTACTACTACTACTACTACTACTACTACTACTACTACTACTACTACTAGTACTAGTAGTACTACTACTAGTACTACTACTACTACTACTAGCTAGCCAGCTAGCTAGCTAGCTAGCTAGTACTACTATTACTTCTGCTAGCACTACTACGACTACTACTGCTACTTCTACTACTACTACTACTACTACTACTACTAGCTAACCAGTACTACTGCTACTACTACTACTACTACTATTTCGACTAGTACTACTACTACTACTACTACTACTACTACTACTACGACTAGTACTAGTACTAGTACTACTACTACGACTACTACTACTACTACTACTACTACTACTACTACTACTACTACTAGTACACTACTACTACTACTAGTACTACTAGTACTACTACTACTACTAATACTTCTACTTCAACTAATAGGGACTGCAATTTCGGCCTACTGGTTTTTCCTTTCTTTAATGAGTAGTGGTACTGCTGCTAGTACTACTCTTCGCAATCTGGATTAGTATTGCTACGAGTAATTA